>CAUYTI010051827.1:0-10554 GCA_963575145.1 Galago senegalensis | reverse complement strand
CAGGCGCCCGCCACAACGCCTGGCTATATTTTGGTTGCAGCCGTCATTGTTGTTTGGCAGGTCCGGGCTGGGGATTCGAACCTGCCACCTTAGGTGTACGTGGCTGGCGCCTTAGCCGGTTGAGCTATAGGCGCCGAGCCTTTATTTTATTTCTTTGTATTAATTTTAAACCATAAAACTAGCAGCATTTTTTTCTGAAAAATGATCAAACTCTTTAAAGGCTTTTTAAAACTCTATAAAGGACTTTTATATAGGTATCAAACCAAAAGACAAAACTTACTCCAAGAGATTGGAGTATTTGCTAATATTTGGGTTAAACTAGAGTTTCCATGTTACTTTAGAGAAATTCACAACCTGATGTTCTTAGACGACAATACATGCTTGTTCGCACATTCCTGGCAGGTCCAGGAGCTACTCACTGTTCACGCCCTTTTAAAAAAGACAGCGCCCCCGTGGCCCCGCCCCCTAAGAGTTGCTAAGTAAACGAGGGCACCTCCCCTTAAAGGGGAAATCCATTTTCGTTGCCTAAAATGGGAGCTTACTGCAGTGCCCTTGCCTTAAGGTAAAATATGGCCTCCACCTCTAACTAAAAGGGTAAAGTCCCCGCTTGGTTTCACCTCACCTGCGCGGTTACTTTGTACTCGGTGTAGCCCTTGGGGTGGGTCCTGGGGTCGGAGACTGTGTAGTGTCGCAGGTAGTCATCTTTTGCCTGGCGGGACATGACAACTGAGCTGGCACACAGCTGACCGCCGGTCTCCACCTCCTCCACGCCGCCCCCACCCCTTGGGGCAGGTCTCTACCGGCCACCACCTCGCTCTGGCCTGCGCCTTCCTTCTTCCGGCCCAGGGAGCTGGTCGCAAGTGACAGCGCGGTTCTGGGCCCGGGCTCGAGGCCAAGGGAGCGTCTGACAAGTTCCTTATCGTTGGTAAAGCGTAAACCTAGGTCATTTGAGAATAAGGATTGGTCGGGAAGGTTCTGATCACTCCCCTTCTCTGCCAGGCTATGGAGCCTCTCCTATTGGAGCGTAAACGCTCACCACAGACCTCCAAACGACTTCTTCCTTGCTTCTCACTGCCCTTTTCACCCACCCAACCAACATTTATCGTGTCCAATATGTGCCAGACATAGCCAGATTATTTCCCTATCTCCCTCCACAGGATTCGTAAAGTCACGCTGGAAACGTGGGAGAAGCAAAAAGAACGCTGGAGAAGCAGTATGGTGCCAAGGACTCTGAAGTCACAACTCTTATTAGCTGCATGAGTTTCCCTAAACTACACGATGGGGAACATTTATAATAGAATCTTACTACCTGAATACAGGTGTGGTAAAAACCACTACTAAGTCTAGCCAACATGGGAAAGGAAAAAGCTCCTATTGTTGCAAGAAGACTAGGCCTAAGGAGAGAAAGAGCAACCAAACACCACCTTTATAAGAGGAAGGGCTTTATTCATTGGCTGGGAGCTTACTGCCTAGATTTCCAAATGGCTGTGCTCTCTGACTGGCTTGGTCTTTCCCTTTTTATTGACAGTCAAAAAGTTCCACCCCACAAGTACCCTTCTCATTGGCCAGTTTGAATCAAGTGGGAGATGCTAGTCCAGCCCCTACAGAACTACAGGATTTCACAGAACTTGGAAATTTCCAGGTTCCAGGAAGTCAAGCCCACAAATTCACAAGAGCTGAGTCACCATGGAGAGGATCTTGCAGGTGCATCCCTGCAGATCCCCCTCCCAGATCTCGCTCCTCTCGGGTATCCTCTCTCCATAATCAACAGAGTTGTCATTGAACAACCCGTAATTTTGGGCAAGTCCACCACTACTGGCCATCCCAACCTATAAACGCTGTGGAATCAACAAAAGAACCCTGGAAAAACTTGAAAAGGAGCCTGCTGAGATGGGAAAGGGCTCCTTCAAGCATGCTTGGGTCTTGGATAAACTGAAAACTGAACAAATGTGAGAGTGGTATCAATACTGACATCTCTGCAGAAATTTGAGACCAGCAATTACTATGTAACCATCACTGATGCCCCAGGATGCAGACTATAAAAAAACCTGGTTGTAGGCATATTCAGGCTGACTGTACTGTCCTGATTATTGCTTCTGGTGTTGGTAAACTTAAAGCTGGCACTCTAAGAATGAAAGAAGTGGGGCTGGGTAGGGTGGCTCACACCTGTAACCCTAGCACTCTGGGAGGCCAAGGTGGGTGGATTGCTTGAGTTTATGAGTTCCAGACCAGCCTGAGCAAGAGCAAAAACACCCATCTCTAATAAAAATAGGACAACTAAAGAAAGAGGATCTTGAGCACAAGAGTTGAGGTTGCTGTGAGCTATGACGCTACAGCATTCTACCCAGGGCAACAGCTTCAGACTCTGTCTCAAAAGACAACAACAACAACAACAACAACAACAACAACAAAAAGGCTTGGTGCCTATAGCACAGTGATTACGGTGCCAGCCACACGGACCCAGCATAGCAGGTTTGAAATGCCCTGGAGCTAAACAGTGACAACTTCAACCAAAAAATAGATGGGCCTTGTGGTGGGGACCTGTAGTCCCACCTACTTGGGAGGCTGAGGCAAGAGAAGTGCTTAAGCCCAAGAGTTTGAGATTGCTGTGAGCTGTGATGCCATAGCACTCTACTGAGGGCAACATAGTGAGACTCTGTCCAAAAAAAAAAAAAAAAAGAAAGAAAGGAATTGGCTACAACCCTGACACAGTAGTATGTGTGCCAATTTATGTTTGGAATGATGGCAACAGAGTGGAGCCAAGTGCTCACATGCCTTGGCTCAGGGATGGAAAGTCACCCATAAAAGACGGCGGGAAGTACAAAGAGGAGAGGAAGATTATCCTCCTGAGCTGAGAGCTTGAGTTAGAAGAAGTATAATAATTATGGGCTATTGTGAACATTCCCATCTCTGCGTGTTAAATGTGAGCTTGTGTTATATTATTATAATTTATTTACTTATTTTGCAGTTTCTGGCCGGGGCTGGGTTCAAACCCACCACCTCTGGCATATTGGGCCAGCACCCTACTCCTTTGAGCCACAGGTGCTGCCGTGTTTTATTATTTTTATATTTATATCCTTTAACCAGAATCATTGGCAAAGAGTCATTGGCTTCCATAATTTACATCCCCTCCTTAAGATAACAGGATTCCAATTTGGAGGTGTTTCCCTACATACTGAGGTATTTGAGGGCTATTTGAAGTTTATATTATAAAATAGAGAGAGAGAGAGCAATAACAACAGAACTATGCTGCTTAGAGCTCTGGGTTGCATCCTGCCTCCAACTAACAAGCCCTAGGGTCTGTCCCTCTAGGATGGCTACAGAATTGGTGGGATTGGTACTATCCCTGAGGTCCAACTGGAGATTGGTATTTTCAGACCCTCCATGGTTGCGCCAGTGCCCCTCATCTTTGCTCCAGTCAAGGTTACAACTGAAGCAAAATCTGTTGAAATGCTCCATGAAGTTGTGAGGCTTAAATGTGATAGCATTGGATGCTGTGCTCACAGAATAGTCACTCTTGTTACCAGGGCTCAGATGTATCAGCACCCTACCTCATCTTCAGGAATAATCAAGCAGACTCCTGAGAATCAGGCTCTGGAGGCTCTGAAGGTTCTGAAAAGGGTAGTTCATCTGGGAGGTATTCAGGAGGGGGCATGAGGTCCCCTCACACCGCACATACCAGGATGCCTCTGAAGACCGCTTTACATGAGGCTCCTGCTCTCCAGGGTTCCCTCTATTGCCTGGTTTTGCTGTGGCCCTGGTTTCCTTCTCACCCATCCTCCCCAACCCCTCCACATCTTCCACTTTCCTTTCCTTCTTCCTGTCCTTTCCAAGCCTTTTCCACCTAGGGAAGTCAAGCCCTTGTCCTCCAGATCTCCAGCTCCACCAGTTCCATCACCAAGAGGGAGGAGATGGCAGGGGAAAAGAAGAGGATGCAAAAGCAGGGACCTGCTCCCCACATTCCCCCAGGGTCTGCTTGACCACGAGATCTTTGTGATGAATATAACCTTATTATTTTCTTTTCTTTTTCTTTTTTTTTTTTTTTTTTTTTTGAGAGAGAGCCTCAAGCTGTCCCCCTGGGTAGAGTGCTGTGCCATCACAGCTCACAGCAACCTCCAACTCCTGGGCTCAAGCGAGTCTCCTGCCTCCACCTCCCAAGTAGCTGGGACTATAGGCACCTTCCACAATGCCTGGCTGTTTTTGTTTTTTGTTTGTTTGTTTTTTGGTTGCAGCTATCATTGTTGTTTGGTTGTTTGGCGGGCCTGGGTTGGATTTGAACCTGCCACCTTAGGTGTATGTGCTGGCACCTTAGCCACTTGAGCCACAGGTGCCGAGCCCTTATTATTTTCTTATTTGTCTCTACCTATGAATGATTCACCTTTCAATCAGGGTGTTGCTTTCTAAGAGCCATAAGGGCTTGAACACTGGAGTGACTCAACCTGTGACAGTGGATCACTCATGCACATTGTTTGAATCTGCTTAAGCACTCATTGTTACAAATAATAAAATGATAGTTGTTGGCTGAGCACCCATAGTTCAGTGGTTAGGGCACCAGCCACATGCACCAGGGCTGGTAGGTTGGAACCTGGCCCAGGCCTGCTGTTAAACAAAAAAATATAGCTAAGGGCAGCACCTGTGGCTCAGTGAGTAGGGCACTGGCCCCATATACGAAGGGTGGTGGGTTCAAGCCCAGCCCCAGCGAACTGCAACCAAAAAATAGCTGGGCATTGCAGCGGGCGACTATAGTCCCAGCTACTCAGGAGGCTGAGGCAAGAGAATTGCTTAAGCCCAGAAGTTGGAGGTTGCTGTGAGCTGTGACGCAAAGGCACTCTACTAAGGGCAATAAAGTGAGACTCTGTCTCTACCAAAAAAAAAAAAAAAAAAAAAAATATATATATATATATATATATATATATATCTCCTTCACACCCTGCTTTAATATAAAAGTTTGAGGTTGCTGTGTGCTATGATGCCATAGCACTCTATAGAGGGTGACAAAGTGAGACTGTCTCAAAAAAAAAAAAATAGTTGACTCTTATGACATATAAGACACCAACCCATCTGTTGCTTACTGAGGCACAGGCAACTTGGTCACATCAACTGATGAGTGGCAGGATTCGGCTCCAGGGCCAGGTGTGTTCACTCACCACAGGCTTTGGGGTGTGAAGACCTCAGCATCTGTCTTGTGGGGAGCTCAGGGCAGGGGCTTCTAACTTTGTACACCGAAGGGAAGTTTGTTTATGTTCAAAGGTTGTGAGCTTGTGTTTTATTATTTTTCGAAGACTGTCCACCTAACATTCATTTCCCTTCTACCCTAATGAAACCCGGATTTTCCATAGGTCTCCACTCCTCCAGGAAGGGATCCTAGTGCCAGTTTCAGAGTAAATCCTAGTGTCTCTTCCTCACCAACTTTCCCTTGGGATAGCTACCCTACCCCCATTGGACACAGTCTGGTGGGATGTGGGGCCAGTAAGTTCTCACCAAGACCAGCATGGGCCCCAAGTTGGGCCAGGCAGGCTATCTCACCCAGGCATTGAATTCTGAGCAGAGAGACAAAAACTAAAGTTGATTAGGCATGAGTTACTACAGGAGGCAGCAGGGTGTAGTA
Organism: Galago senegalensis; assembly: GCA_963575145.1. Taxonomy (NCBI): domain Eukaryota; kingdom Metazoa; phylum Chordata; class Mammalia; order Primates; family Galagidae; genus Galago; species Galago senegalensis. Next base: position 4,946 of record CAUYTI010051827.1, on the reverse strand, counting down.
GCCAAATATGCTGGGTTAAATCCAAGCTCCCCCACTTCCTAGCTAGGAGATTCTGAGCAAGTCAATCTCCTGCAGGCTCAGCTTCCCATGTGAAAGGGAATACTAGCAGTCTGCAGAGCACAGGGCGGTCTGTAACTGCATTGTAAGTGCAGTGTTAGCCCAGAACCCTACAGGGTAAGCAGCTGACCAGCTTGGATTGATGCCCTGTGACCCCGCTTATTCCCATTCTTTCCCAGGCTGGTCCTGCTTCAGAGTGCCCTGTAGCTAAGGGAAAGCCTCAGCTACCCCTGCCTGATGGAGCCACCCTGCCCCTGTCCCCACACCCTCTACCTTTGCCCTTCATACCTCTGCCGTGAGATTCCCTCTGGCTGAACCTGTGCTGCCCTGTACAGCTGTGTAGGTTGTCTACTGCGTGAGGTATCTTGGATGCAATAGCAAGTTGGGAGCTGAATTTCAGCCCATGTTCCACTCAGCAAGCTGTGAGCTTTTGCTGCATCCCTCTGTCAAATTCATACCTATGAGTGTTGCAGTTGCCCTGGTGAACTGTTCTTCTTTTCTTCTATCTGGAAACTTCTATTCATCCTTGACACCCAGCTTTAATGTCACCTTTAAGAAGCCCACCTGGACACTTCCATACAGTCCTATCTTGTGCTTCTGTAACTTTTGTACATCCTTTGACACAAGAGCACTTAACTAACCCTCAACAATGATCTCCCCTATTCTGTCCCTGATGAACTGTGGGTTCCCAGATTTTCTCTAATGCTATTAAATCAACAAATGGCTCTTGGGTGCCTGTAGTTCCAACTACTCCAGGGGCTGAGTCAAGAGAATTGCTTGAGCCCAAGAGTTTGAGGTTGCTGTGAGCTATGACACCACGGCACTCTACCAAGGGTGACAAAGTGAGACCCCATTTCAAACAAAACAAAAACAAAAACAAACAAACAAAAAAAACAAATGACTCAACCAGGAACCAGGACAAAGAGTGGTTTATTCTCACAGCTGAGCAAAGGATGAAGCCCACAGTCCCAGTAACTGCCAAGGCAGGCCCTCCTAGCCCCAGTTCTTTCTTCTTGTTAGGGCAGTTGCAAGCCAGATCAGGAGCCAGGGTGACAGCCAGAATACAGCCCTCTAACCATGGGAGCTAGGCCACCGAGCAGCAGTGGGCAGCCGTAGCAGCAGCAGGTTACAGGTTGTAGGAGGGGAGGGGAGTGTTAGTCCGGCTGGCTCCCATCCCCCCATGGATAGTGTCTGGTGAGAGCAGGGGTGGGGACCCGGATGGCTAGGGGGCAGCATTGAGAGTAGCTCAGTCAGCTGTGAATACGCGGCTGGAAATGTCATCGAGGAGCCAATCGATGCCAAGCAGCAGGTTCTCCCCGGTCACAGCACTGCAACCCTGGATGCACCAGTGGTGGCTACGGATGGAGTCCAGTTCCAGGGCCTGGGAGGACAGAAGGTGCTGGTGGTGGCTAGTGACCACAGACACTGCCTGCCCTCACCTCCTTCCTTTTCCTGGAACCTCTCTTGAGGCCCTGCTCAAGGGTCACTCCATCTAAGAAGCCTCCCCTGACCCCTAGCAAGGGTTTTTCAGCCCCCCAGGACACCTGGGCTCTCTGAACAATGTCTCCCCAGTGCTACCCCTTAGTAATATAAAAGAAATAAGGGCTCCTGAGCATCTACCAGGATCCAGGCATTGAACTAGGAACCTACTTGAACTCTTATCTATTCCTCCCAAGGTCTCATGAGCCAGGGATTGTGTTGGCCATTTTATCAAGGAGGAAACGAAAGCTCAGAAAGGCAAAGCAACCTACCTGAGGTCACATAGCTAATAAATGACAGAATCAAGATTCTAACCCTGTTCTTTCTTGCTATGGTGCTTGAGCACTAGAATAACATTTAAGATACAGGTCTGGGTTTAGACAGCTTTCTTGTCTACTTACTGGCTGTGTGACCTTGGGTAGTTACATAACCCCTCTGAGCCTGCTTTGCCATCTGTAAAATGATAATAATTGTCCTTACCTTATGAGGTTGTGGTGAGAATGAAATGAGTTCATACACCAACACTATGTGCTAGCTATTGTTACCCTATGGAATAACTTATCTGCAGGTCTGCTTTCCCCCAGACTGTAGGCCACCACTACAACTTATTAACCAGTGAATTTCCAGGGCTCCACACAGGTCCTGCCACACAGCAGGGGTTAATAAATACTGAAGTAAATTAATAAAGAAATGGGTGCCCCTTTTCCTCAGTGAGCCTACCCCAGGGCCTGGACTCACCTCTCGGATGGCATTAGAGGACAATGCTCCAGGCAGGTCCTGCTTGTTAGCAAAGATGAGAAGGGTTGCTCCAGCCAAGCGCTGAGGGGGAGAAGATACAGGGGTAGGAGGAGGCTCAGAGGACCACCTGACCCCTCCTGTAATGGCCCAGAACACCCAGGGTCAAAGATCACTCTGGAAGATCAGGGCAAGGCCTGGTGGTGTTAGGAGAGGCCCTGGTGGGTGAGGCAGTATAGACACAGCCATTGGAGGCCAGTCCCCAGGGGGCTGAGGGATCTTGGGCTGGGCTGAACTGGGGTTCTGGATCCAGCCAACACCACCACCCAGTGGGCAACTCTCTCCCCCATGTCTCAGTTTCGTCTTCCATAAACAAGGAGAGAATATTAAATAAGATGATCCTTGAACCCCTTGTGGCTCTAAACCTCTCTGATCTGACGACATGACATGCACAGAGAATGTGAGCATCCTAGGGGCCCATGAGGGTCTACTGGAAATGATCTTTTGCTTTTCCAAGTTCACATAGCCCTTTAACCTTTCCACTCAATAGATCTCACTCTCTGCTTCTGAGTCTAGCTGTTGCCATATACATGTTTGTGGCTGGGAGTCTCTCCATCTAGGTAGGTGGATCTGACCCGCAGGGCCTCAATCTCCCAAATGTCAGCACTTGACAGCCATGATCTCATTCAACCTGCTTGACACCCCAAGGAAGGGTTACTGTTATAGCTGGTGACCACAAGTACCTGTGTGCTGAGGACAGTCCCATTTATACCTAGTGTCCCTACATGATTACTGACAACTCCCTCTTTCATTCTCAAAAGTGTCCTGGCTTTCAATTAAATGAAATACAGTGGCCAGGCACAGTGGCTCCTGTGATCAGGAATTCAAGACCAGCTTGGGCAATACAGTCAGACCCCAACTCTACTAAAAACAGAAAAATTTGGGTGGTGCCTATGGCTCAAAGGAGGGCACCGGCTCCATATACCGGAGGTGGAGGGTTCAAACCCAGTGCCGGCCAAAAACTGCAAAAGAAAGCTCAGTAGGTCTTGCACACAAGGAAAAAAAAACCAGAAAAATTTGGTTGGGTGTGGTGTCTTCCACCTATAATCCCAACTACTTGGGAGGCTAAGGCAAGAGGATCACCTGAGCCTGGGAGTTTGAGCTTACTATGAACTATGATGATACTACTATATTCTGACAGAGCAAGACTCTGCCTCATAAATAAATAAATAAATAACACTATAGCACCCTGAATCAAATCCTGGACAGAAAAGGCACATTAGTGGAGAACTGGCGAATCCAAATAAAATCTGCAGTTAAGATAATAGTAATTCACCAATGTTAATTTCTTAGTTTTGATAGACATATTAATTATACAAGATGTTAACATCAGGAAAATGTGGTGAAGGGTACATACAATATCTCTATGCTATCTTTGCAACTTTTCTGTAACTCTAAAATTTTATTTAGGATAGGCTCAGTGGCTCATGCCTTAATCCTAGCACTCTGTGAGGCTGAGGTAGGTAAATTGCCTGAACTCAGGAGTTTGAGATCAGCTTGAACAAGAGTGAGACCCCATCTCTAAAAGTAGCTACCACTGATGCCCTCTACTAAGGGCATCAAAGTAAAACTGTCTCCAAAAGAAATAAAATAAAATTTTTTTTTTTTTTTTTTTTTGTGACAGAGCCTCAAGCTATTCCCCTGGGTAGAGTGCTGTAGCATCACAGCTCACAGCAACCTCCAACTCCTGGGCTCAAGCGAGTCTCCTGCCTCTGCCTCCCAAGTATCTGGGACCACAGGCCCCTGCCACAATGCCTGGCTATTTTTTTTTTTTTTTTTGGTTGCAGCCATCATTGTTTGGCGGGCCTGGGCTGGATTCGAACCCGCCACCTTAGGTATATGTGGTTGGCACCTTAGCCACTTGAGCCACAGGCACCGAGTCAATTTTTTTTTTTTTTTTTTTGAGACAGAGTCTCAAGCTGTCACTTTGGGTAGAGTACCATGGCATCAGAGCTCACAGCAACCTCAAATTCTTGGGCTTAAATGATTCTCTTGCCTTAGCCTCCTGAGTAGCTAGGACTATGAGCACCTACCATAACGCCTGGCTATTTTTTTTTTTGTTGCAGTTGTCATTGTTGCTTTTAGGTGGCCCAGGCTGGGTTCAGCCTTGGTGTATGTGGCTGGTGCCCTACCCACTGAGCTACAGGTACCACCAAAATAAAATGAATTTTTATTTAAAGAAAAAGTTTTTAAGTCCAGATAATAAATTATAAAATCGTCATTAATTAAAATCCTCCATTTTAGGGATAATGATGTGGAGGCTCAGAGAAGTTAAGTGCCTTGCTTACCACCACACAGCAAGACCGGGCACAGGGGCTCATGCTTATAATCTTAGTACACTGGGAGGTAAAGGGGGGAGGATCATTTGAGCTCAGGATTTCGAGACCAGCCTGAGCAAGAGCAGGACTCTTTTTCTTTTTTTTTTTTTTTTTTTGAGACAGAGCCTCAAGCTGTCCCCCCTGGGTAGAGTGCCATGGCATTACAGCTCACAGCAACCTCCAACTCCTGGGCTCAAACGAGTCTCTTGCCTCCGCCTCCCAAGTAGCTGGGACTACAGGCGCCCGCCACAAGGCCTGGCTATTTTTTTTTTTTTTTTGGTTACAGCCGTCATTGTT
>CAUYTI010051824.1:0-22059 GCA_963575145.1 Galago senegalensis | reverse complement strand
TTTAAAGCAATAACTGAGAAAATGACATGAAGGCTGTGATGACCAGTTTGATGGAAGTATTTCAGAATGCATGTGAAAACCCCATACTGTACCCCAGAAGTGCATTAATGTACATAGTTAACATTCAATTAAAAAAAAATTAAAATAAATAAATAAATAAATAAATAAAGAAGATATCTGAAAAAAAAAAAAGAAAAGTAATGACTTTATCAGAACCTCTTTTAGAAACTTCTAAGTACCATTGAAAATGGCTCTCCTGGTGATTTTCGTTTCATTTAGACTAATTTTTTCTAATTGTGAGTGCCTATAAACTAGTTCAGATATTTCAAAGGTACCCCATTTTGACCACTGTAATTTGGGGTATTTACAAGTTATGTGAGACCATTTTTCTAAATACTTTCATAAAAAGGCAATGTAAGTATTAAACATAAATCCAACTGGTATTTCTTTTACTTATTTCTTTTTTTGTTAAGAGAAAATTTAGAGCACTTCCAAGGAGAGTTAGAAGTGGGTCCCTCTCATGGAGGAAAAAAGGTGAGAGAGACCCCAACTGGTGTTTCTAATATTAGATCTCTCTGTAAGAAGGAAAACTCAATTTTAGAAATGCAATTGCCCATAAGTTAGACCTTCTTGAATGGCCGAAAAGCCCTAATGGAAGTGGTTTTCGATGAAGTATAATTGCCTTGAGGACCTGCATCAGTTTTCTCATTTTACATGTCTTCATTTTCCCAAGAAACATGGAAACTTAAGGCACCAGGTGATCAGCTTTTATGTGTGCCCACTGGATTATGCAAGCTTCTCTGTATGTTCACCTTAATGGATTTCCCGTGAGATCATTTCAAAATGCCTAACATTCCTGTAAGAACTGAGTCATCTAAGGTACCTTCTGGTCAAGAGGAACAGTGTCTCTTATTTCAGGAATTATCTCATCCTCATAGAGAGCCTTTTATTATTTGGCCACTCAAAAAGAAATTTTTTCAATTGAACTGAACTTCAGAATCTCATCAGATTTAAAGATTACAAATTCTTTGTTTAAGTTATAAAGATTCAGTTCTTTTCAGAGAGACACTTTCTTCCTGAACAACATTTTGAATGAGAGAAAGGCATTTGGAAAACTCTAATTCCAAACAAAACTTTAACCTCAGAGAAAAGTGAAAATCATAGCTTCAATTAGCATAATCTCTAGAGAATAACGAAAGAAATGCCTATCTTGCAATAGCACTTTAATTCCAGCTACATTGAATTAAGTAGGCGTTCTCAATTAAAACTGGGAGATTCAAACCAGAAAGGGGCCTACAACAAATCTCTGTTAGCTCCATTGAGGTCCCATTGAATAAAAGTCATTTACATTTTATCATTTGCATGCAAGTGTGGGTGATTATATATTGGTTTCATACGTTGTACCCCATAAATGCATTGAAAGTCATTTATACTGTGACTAAAGCTCCTGTTGCCCCAGAAATGATGGAGATTGCTGGAGGTCTGCTTCATGTCCCTTCATGATTGCCTAAATGTCAACCCTTAAAAAATGAGATTCAGAGAGTATACTTAAGTATGAAATTTGTTTGAGTGCAAAACTTGTGGGTAGCCACCCATAGACAAAGGCACCAAACAAATGGGCCAGTATTCCAAAGTGGAGAAGTTAAGGTTTTGTTATGTAGGCAGAGACAAAGAAATTTTAGCAAGATTAAAAATTTTTCCAAATGAGACCAGTGTATATTTTATAGCAGTTTGATTAGTTACAGATTACTACATTTCAAAGGGTGGTGATCTGAAGAAGTCTTACCTCTGGCACCACTTGATCTTAAATATTTACAGAAAAAAAAGGCAGAAATTGTAGTTGTATGCCTTGTAACTCATGCTACATAGCCATATTCCTCTCAAGGTTAAAATAATTTAAAGTTCCAACAGCCTTGACTTGAATTGTTTTAACTTTGAATTATTTAATTTCTTAGGATCTTCTCCCAAGTGTATAATATAGGGATAGGAGAATCATGTTCCAAGGACAACTTCATTCTTCCCATGTAGTGATATCTTTCATATTAAAAATGAAATAATATCTTTTATAGCAAGTTGGATAGACCTGGAGACTGTTATCCAAAGTGAAGTTTCTCAAGAATGAAAAACCAAACACCACATGTTCTCATTAATAAGTGGGAGCTAAATGTTAACTACACACAGGCACAAAGAGATATCAGGGACATTGAAAACCAAGACAGGAGGAAGGTGGCAGGGGAGTGAGATATAAAAACTTACCTATTTGGTGCAAATAAACACTACCCTGATGGGGGGCATATCAAAAACCCTGACTTAAGCATTATATAATATAAAACATCCATGTAACAAAAAAACTTTTGTGCCCCCTTAATGTTTTAAAATAAAAAAAAATTTATAATTACTACAGAAATACATTGGAGATATCGAAAATGTTGGTTTTCCTGTTGTCCTTCTCAATTATTTGACAAACTAGGACACTGTTAAAGAAAGTGTTGACATGCTATCAAACATATATGACCCAGTATGCTTTAAAAAAGTAGCACACTAGCATTTGTCTTTCCCCTGACACATTTGGAAACATGTCAAAATCTAATTTTGATTAGAGAAGAGAGTATGATACATCTAGATTATAAATGCAAATCCCAGTAGATACTTGATTTCATCTAATCAAAGATGTTATTTTTAATTGCTATGGAAGAAGATGATCCTCTGCAAATGCAGCATTGAGTTAATAACAGTCCTTTGTATTTACATAGAGATTTTCTATGAGGTTAACATACATTATGAATTAAAAGTTTGCAACACTATGGATTAACACAAACACAATATTGAGTGAAAAGCCATAAAACATAAAACAGTACCAACTGTATGATTGCATTTGTATATTAGCAAAAGCATGCAAAATGAAACTATGCATGAGAGGTGAGGGCAGTGGTTATCCTTGGGATGGATAGGAATGGGAGGCAAGCATAATTGGAAAATATGTAGGGTATTGTTAATATTCTGTTTTTGGATCTGAGTGCTAAATTCACAGATGAGTTCAGAGTATGAAAATCATTGAGATGTATACCTATGATACATCTAATTTTCTGTATGTTCATTATAATTTAATATACTCAAAATATATATGTTTACTTAGATAGCTTTAGACATCTCCTAAATTTCTTTTTCCAGAATTTGATGTGTTGTCTGTTAGCACCTAAAGTAATTATTATTAATTTGTTTATTCAAAATTTTATACTATGCACATACTCTATACCAGGCCCAAACTAGGACCTGCTGACATGAAAATAAAGAAAATTCACTTCCTGTGCTCAAGGAATTCATATGGGTAGGTGAGATCAGAGAACACAGTCAATTATAGTATAATGTAGCATGTGGAAATGAATACTGGGTATTTTGCTAAAATCAAACAGAAATACCCAAGCTAGATTGTGTGATCTGAGAAGATATAAGATATAATTTCAATTCTTTTATTTTTGTTGAAGTTTTATTTGTGTCCTGGGATGTGATCTCTTTTGGAGAATGTTCCATGAGCCAATGAGAAGAATGTATATTCTTTAGCTTTGGGGTGGAATGTTCTGTATATGTCTGTCAAGCCATTATTGTATGGTCACATTTAAGTCCCTTGTATCTTTGTTTAGTGTCTGTTCAGAGGATCTGTCCAGCTCTGGGAGAGGAGTGTTAAAGTCCCTTGCTATTATGGTGTTATGAGTTATCATTTTGTTCAGACTAATTAAGATCTGTTTTAAAAATGGGAGCATTTAAGTTGGGTGCATAAATACTTAGAAACAAAATGTCTTCTTGTGGTATTGTTCCCTTGACCAATATGAAGTGTCCATGTTTGTCTTTATTGATTTTAGTAGCTTTAAATCCACTTGTATCTGAAAATAAAATTGCAACTACTCTTTTTTTCTGATTTCTATTTGCCTGAAACATTTTTTTCCATCCCTTAACCCTGAGTTTTATTTTGTCCTTTGTGGCTAGGTGCATTTCCTACAGGCAAATGGATGGCTTGCACTTTTTTATCCAGTTGGCTAGCCCTTTTCTCTTCAGTGGAGAATTCGTGCCATTAACACTTATTGAGATAATTGATAAGTGTAGTGGAGTTCTACTCATCTAATTTTGTGAAAGTACATTGGTTAGTTTTATATTTTGCATCAATGACGCAAAGTGCATTGGTTAGTTTTATATTGCATCTTTGCATCATTGCATCTTATTTTGTGAAAGTGCATTGGTTAGTTTTATATTTTGTGTCACTGTTTTGTCATTAAACAATCTTATGCTGAATGACTGTAAGGTCAAGGAAGAGATAAAAAAGGAAATCGTTAAGTTCCTGGAACATAACAACAATAAAGACACAAGCTACTAAAACATGTGGGACACTCAAAAAGCAGTCCTAAGAGGGAAATTTATTGCATTAGGTCCCTACATCCAAAAAACAGAAAGAGAACACATCAATAACCTAATGAATCATCTTAAAGAAATGGAAAAGGAAGCACAATTCAATCCCAAACCTAGCAGAAAGAAAAAAGTAACCCAAATTAAATCAGAAATAAATGAAAATAAAATAATCATTCAGAAAATTAATGAAACAAAACATTGATTCTTTGAAAAGATAAATAAAATCCATAAACCATTGGGCAGATTAACCAGAAATAGAAAAGTAAAATCTCTAATAACCTCAATCAGAAATGAAAAGGAGGAAATAACAACTGATGCCACAGAGATACAAGAGATTATTTCTGACTACTTCCAAAAACTTTATGCCCAGAAATTTGATAATGTGGAGGAAATGGACCAATACCTGGAATCGGCACAATCTTCCTAAACATAAGCAAGAAGAAATAGATCTCTTGAGCAGACTAATATCAAGCAAGGAGATTACAGAAAGAATAAAAAAGCTTCTAATAAAATAATAATAATAAAAAAAACCAACAACAAACAAACCTGGGACCAGATGGCTTCACATTGGAATTCTATCAAACCTTCAAAGATGAGCTTTAACTTGTATTGTAGAAACTATTCCAAAACATTGAGAAGGAAGGAAACTTCCCCAACATGTTCTATGAAGCAAACATCACCTTGATTTCAAAACCAGGAAAGTACCCAGCTAAAAAGGAAAACTACAGAACAATTTCATTAATGAATATCAATGCAAAAATACTCAATGAAATCTTAGCTAGTAGAATGCAGCTACTAATTAAAAAGTTATATATCACCATCACATACGCTTCATCCAAGGGATGCAAGGTTGGTTTAACATATACCAATCCATAAATGTAATACATCATATCAATAGAAGTTAAAGATAATATGATCCTCTCAATTGATGCAGAAAAAGCATTTGACAAAATTTAGCATTGTTTTCTAACAAGAACACTTAAGAAAATAGGCATAGGTGGTGCATTTCTTAAGCTGATTGAAGCCATTTATGACAACCCACCAGCTAACATCATGCTGAATGGAATAAAACTGAAAGCTTTTCTGCTTTGAACTGGAACCAGACATGGATGTCACCCCTATTATTCAACAAGTTCTAGCCAATGCAATCAGGCAAGAGAAGTATAAAAAGGGCATCCAGATGGGTGCTAAGGAGGTCAAACTCTTCTTCTTTGCTGATGATATGATCCCATATTTAGAAAAACCCAGTGACTCAACCACAAAACTCCTAGAAGTCATCATAAAATACAGTACTGTCTCAAGGTATAAGAACAATGTCCACACATCAGCAGCCTTTGTATATACCAATAATAGCCAAGTTGAGAAGCAAATCAAAGACACAATTACTTTTACAGTATCTTCAAAGAAAATGAAATACATAGGAATACACCTAACAAAAGAGGTGAAAGATCTTTTCAAAGAGAATTATGAAACTCTAAGAAAAAAAATTGCAGAAGACACTAACAAATGGAAGAACATACTATTCTCTGGGCTGGGAAGAATCAACATTGTCAAATGTCTATTATACCTAAAGCAATCTACAGATTCAATGCAATCCCAATTAAAATACCAACATCATAATTTGAAGAACTGGAAAAAATAGTACTTAATTTTATATAGAACCAGAAAAAAACCCATACAGCTAATAGTATTCTTAGTAATAAAACAAAGTTGGAGGCATCAACCTACCAGACTTCACGCTATATTACAAGTCCACAGTAATAAAAATAGCATGATATTGGCAACCAAAAATAGAGACATAGATATACAGAACAGAATAGAAAACCAAGAAATGAAACCAGTTGTTACTTGCCATCTTATCTTTGATAAACCAAACAAAAGCATATAGTGGGGAAAAGAATCCCTATTCAATATATGGTACTAGGAGAACTGGATAACCACATATAAAAGACTGAAACTGGACCCACAACTTTCACCCCTTAAAAATCAACCCAAGATGGATAAGAGGCTTAAATCTAAGCCATGAATTGATAAAAATATTAGAAGAAAATGTGGGGGAAATTATTGATGATGTAGGACTGGGAAAAGATTTTATGACAAACACTTCAGTGGCCATTGCAACAACGAAAAATAACAAATGGGACTTAATAAAGCTGAAAAGCTTCTGCACAGCTAAGGACACCATAAGTAAAGCAAAAAGACAACCTTAAGAATGGGAACAGATATTTTCAGGGTATCAGTCTGACAAAGGGTTGATAAGAAGAATCTGTAGAGAACTCAAATTAATTGACAGAAAAAGAGTGAGCAATCCCATCTATCTCTGGGCAAGAGATATGAACAGAACCTTCTCTGACAAGACAGATGAATGGCTAACAAACATTTGAAAAAGTGCTCTCATTATCCCTGATCATCAGAGAAATGCAAATCAAAACCATCCTGAGATATCACCCAACCCTAGTGAGAATAGCACACATCATAAAGTTTCAAAGCTGCAGATGCTGCCATGGATGTGGAGAGAAGGGAACACTTTTTTTACTGCTGGTGGTACTGCAAACTAACACAGCCTTTTTGGAAGGAAGTATGGAGAATTCTCAAAGAACTCAAATTAGACATTGTATTTGATCCTGTAATCCCATAATTAGTCATCTACTCAAAAGAAAAAAAATCATTTTATTGTAAGGACATTTAACTAGATTGTTTATCACAGCTCAATTTACTATTGCCAAAATGTGTAGACAACATAAATGCCCACCAACCTAGGAATGGATAACAAGCTGTGGTATATGTATACCATGAAATACTATTCAGCCTTTAAAAAAGAAGGAGACTACATCTTTTGTATTAACCTGGATTGATTTAGAACTCATTCTTAGTAAAGTGTCACAGGAATGCAGAAACAAGAATCCAATGTACTCAATTCTAATACAAGGTGAGGGAATAGGGGAATGAGGGATGGGTTAATGGGGGTCACCATGTATAGCACACCTCTTGGAGGCAGGACACAATTACAAGAGGGACTTTACCTAACAAACACAGGGCAGATCTTTGTACCTTCAATGAATCCCAAACAGTAAAAATATAAAAAAAGTCTTTCACCAAAAAGACTGGGAAATTTCAATAACATTCAACTGTAAATGCAAATATTTAGGTGGTAGGAGATGTTTTCATAATGGCCAACTGAAAGCAAATTGCCAATTTGTTTGCATAATAACCAACTGAAAGCAAAGATGTGGTTGAAGAATAATAATGCAACTGCTTCTTGATGAAAGTGAACCAGAGGGGCTCTGTCTTGTGTAGTTTGGGATGTAAAAGTTGACCTAGTCCAGTGAATGGGACACTATAAATTTCCATTATTCTGGAGAAACTGAAAATGCTTCTACTTCTGACATGGTGGTAGGGATTTTCCCTGTAGCAGTATTTTTGCATCTTAACCTGAATCTGCCTCTTAGAATCAAGGAAGATCTAAATGGAAGATTCAGAAACCTCCTAGCCAATTAAGCTGTATGGAAGAGAGCTACTGAGCCAGTTTAGGTCTACTCAACTAGTAAGACAGCCAGTCAAAAACAGGCCAGTATTTTACAGGAACCTCTGGTCGTTTTCTCTCTTTCCCTCACTCCTCTGAGCTTCATTAGAAATGCTGTATCAGAAGCTAAACTTAGTTATCTGCAATCTGTGAAATAAATATCTAGTTTTGTAGTCATGTGACTAGGGGAAAATTATATTTTTCTCCTTTTATCCTCACTATGAGTCTCTGGATTCATGTACTACAGTGTGATGATCCCTGAGTTGTCAAGAAGCAAGCTTCCCTATACATTTTTTGTGGGAAAAAAGTCGGTAACTAAAATCTATCCATTACCCACTGGCCAACATGGATTTTTGTTTGTTTTATTTTCTGCATTATTCTTCATGGTATCCCAGACTTTAACCTCTAACCTTCTGCTGACTTCCTTTTTCCTCCTCTCCTTTCCTTTTCATCTTTTCCTAATTCCAAATCCTTCCTCTATTCTCAGATCATTCAACTATCTCTAGGTCATAGCCCACACCTTCTTCTAGATCATACTTTGAGGTGTTTAGCAGAACCACAAGTCCACCTTTCTCTTCAGGACTTGTGGTCATAAATAGCAAAATACTGCATATGTCAAGTACCAAGTACAGTTGGTGCTAAATCAGTACTTTTCTTCTTTCCTTCTGCTTGTTTTATTGTTGTTATATCCTTACTCTTCTTATGTCAAAAAATAAGTGCTTTATTACATCTGTTGACATTTGTGTTCTCTTATTTTGGGTTTAAGCTCATAAAAGAAAAGATGTGCATCCTTCTGGCTTTGCACAAGATAGCATGTATAAGAAAGACATGTAATGCCTAGTGTTCAAATCTGTCATATGATACCAGAAAAAACCTAGGGCCATTTTCTTGGCTTTTTCCAGACTTCCTCCTCCTCAATCTAGACAGTGGCCTGCTGTGGCATGGTCTCCCCTCAGAGTATAAAGCAGAGTCTGGGAAACAGGAAAGGTATAAATTTTCAACATATTCCTATAGTTTCTCAGGAAACTTGGTCCTCCAATTCTTCGTTTTCTTATCCATAAAATCAATACTAGCATATGTACATACTTCACAGAGTTCTAGTGAAAATCAAAGCAAATATGGACATAATTTTTTTTTGCACTGGGGTAGGCACAGAACAAGTATTAAATAAATTGAAGCTATATGCTTTCTTATTACTATTACTACACTATAATGATTTTGGTTTCAAAAATTGAAAATAAATGGAGCAAATAGTAAATTCCATAAAGTACATGAGAAAGGCCTGAAATAAAGCTTCAAGTGCATCTAGGGTGATGTTAAATAAATTGTTTTTTAGTTTTTTCTTCACTTTTGATTCTGGAAAATTTCTATCATAAACAAAAGTAAACAAAAATAGAGTAATATACCTCATATACTCATAATCTACCTGGAAAAATGATTAATTCATGACCAATGGTTTATTTGTTTTTAGTATGACCTACTCCTAATCCCTTCCTCTCCAACTGTATTGTTTTGAAGCAAATCACATCATATCATTTATTTCATACAAATCCAGTATATATTTCTGAATGGTAAGGACTTAAGAAGTAACCATAAAATACTAAGTAAATCTTGGTTGACTTGAACCTGGTAGTCCTCCATTCACCTCTTGGCTGATACCAATACACAAATTTAGGTGTGAGATTGTGCCCATGATGGCTGGTAGCAAGGCCATTTAGTTGGAGGGAATAGAAGAGAGGTAAAAGTTGCATTTAGATTTCAGGGCACCCTAAATTCTGGGCATAAACCTTGAATGTGGGAGAGGCAAGAAGTGATTATTTGGAGAAAGATCATGATGTAGTGGGAATAGCCATGTGCCTTGGGACAGAAAGCTCTGGGCTTCAAATCCTAGTTCCATCATATATGGCTTTAGTCAAATTATTTACTCTTAACATTCTTGCGTGAAAAAGGTTTTCAATTTACCAAATGCTTCTTTCACAACTGTTAGCTCATCTGTCCCTCATTATCTTTGGGTAAGGAAACTGATGCTCAGTGGGTTTGATGAACTTGCCAATGGTCACAAAGTATCAGTTTCCTCAAAGATGATAAGGAACAGACCAGTTAACAGTTGTGAAAGAAGCTGGATTTAAGCCCAGTTCCTTCTGACATAAACCCTGTATCTTTTGCCCTCTACCATGTTGCTCTTCCTGTACTGACTTCAACTTCAGACTTTCTCCCCTTACCCCTTCTTTCCCAGTTCTGGTATGATGAGGCAGAGATGAGAAGTACTGGAGCTAAGGTGATGGGGGAGGGGAGCATTGACAGAGGGTTCTGATATTGTAAGTGATAAGTGCATGTGAGCAGAGGTATATCCAAGTATGTCTGGATTTAACTTATTTAATTTGGTGGGAGGCTTTAAGACAAAAAAATACAATATTACATATTAAAACTGGGGTCAAAAGCTAAGTAATGAGCTAAAATTAGAGAAGTCATCATAAATTATAAATTTTTTAAAGGTGACAAATTTTTATAATATTTTAAATGCTATAAACATCACAAAAAAATTTAAATTGCATAATATTTTTATTTATTGACCTAATACACTTCTATAATAATTTTTTCTAGATTTTAGGCTGTATACTATCTCTTTATATGAGTGTGATTCTGTAACATCATTTTCTAAATGGGAATAAGAAGGTATTTTAGTCTTTCCTCTAGTATGGTTGATCAAAATTTTTTTTTAAATTATTGGTAGCTTTTAAAGTTTATTTCAAATTTGTGATTCATTATTATAATCTAATGTAAAATTTTAGGATTATTATGAAATTTGAGAAAACCTGTGGAAATCTGGATAAATCTTAAGATTTTTATAACATTTCATGTTTTCTTGTTCACTGACTAATCTCAAATTCTCTTTGTTGACATTTATTGATTATATTTCCTGGGTTCATTTCAGTTCTTTGAAAGGGGCCTGTGCAAATGGAGGCTCCTGAAACTTGAGTTTCATTAGCTTCAAAGTAAAGTTGGTTTATTCAGAGAAGTTGATTACCTTTCCTTCCAATCTTCCATCTTCTCTTTGACTTCCCTTGGATCAGATCTTTTATCCCTCACTAGGCCTTATATCTACCTGGGAAGTAAATTCTATTCCAACTCCAGGCACAGAGTATTCATTCCCCTGATTTAGTTGTTCCCCTAAACAGTACTATGATCCCCAGTCTTCTCCCTCAGTGAGTGAATTAGACCACAAGAGCCTTCTAATCCCCTGAATACTTATAAATAGGAATGCACATTGTAAACTTTCAGGCTTAAAACACTGGCTATACCAGCTATCTAATACAGAATCCTGAAGACAAGGATCTTCCACAAAGATATAGGCCTTGCTGAAGCTGGGATCACTTAATTTCCTCACACTTTTTTTTCACTTAATTTCCCTCAGACTTTTTCTCAGTGTAAATACAACATTTCAGATGTTCAATTAAAATAAGTACCCTTAATTTCACATGTTAATCTGTTGTGTGCTATAATTATTCACTGGGTTGCCTGGTGTATTTCTCACAATTGCTTTTTCTCACTTTCCCAGTAAAATTACTGGTAATTTTTGGTTTCTCCTTTATTAAACAGGACAAAACAAAGCATTTTGGTTCTGCCTGATGCAGGACTAATGTGCTTCCTCAATAATGACCACCCTCTTCTTTCCATCTCCAAGAAAAAAGGAGAAGAAAAATCCAGAATATTTTCTTCTTTACACAAGGAATCTGGCCCTATTTAATTATTTGTTAGTTTCCTTATAAGCATAGGTAGGCTCAAATATAATTTGGACATCATCAACTTCTTAAGTGTTAGACATAGTTTGGAGATGCTATCTTACAGATCTTGGTTTTCTCAATGTCCTTAAAAATGGCATTGTCTAAGGCACCATTGCCTTGTCAAGTAGAATTTCCAAGCTATTAAGTCTGGAATTCAGGGACCTTAATAGACAAGAGAGTGTTGGGGATGTATTTCCTATAGGTGCCTCCCAGGGCATAGAACAAGTCAGAAAAGGGCAGAGAAAGAATCCTAGATATGAAGTAGCACAAACCAGAGCACATATCTTATTAAAAAGTATTCAAGGTAATTTCTCATTGACATTAGGAATTTCACCCATTTTATTCACTCAGAGCCAGAGAACTTGGCTATGACTTCGTCTCTGAAACTGTGCAGGTTTAGTATCCCTAATTAATTGGTGGATATCTTTTTTACCAACTTGATTTTTAATGTGTAGGTCCTTGGTCCTAACTTAATTCATGATTAATTTATTCTATCACCCGTTAAGCTTATCTTCAGAATCTTGATTTGCAAAAAGCTCTAGATCACTTACAGTATATTTATTTATTTGTTTAATATTTTCTGATCAATCTACTCTCTGCTAGCATCTCTGTTGTAGAAACAAAGATGAATAAAAAACATAGACACTGACTTCAATAAACTGTTAGTCTAGAAGGCAAGACAGACAAGTAGAGATTTGATGATTATATTAGTTGACACAAGTTACAACAAAAAACTGAAAACCTCAGTGGCTTAACATGAAACTTTATTTCTCATTTAGTTATAATCCACGTGGTTTAGTAGATTTCAGCTACACAGTAAATTGGGGATCCTGCCTCTACAAGGTGATGAGAGAAGAGAAAATGTGGAAGATTTGGCTTGCAAAATCTTATTCCCATGTACACTCTGTTTTCCAGGGTCAGTTCACAATCTACTGGACTGCAGAGAAGGCTGAGAAATGTAGTCTAGCTGTATGCCTGAGTAGGGTGATCAGATAGTATTACTTTTGCCACAGTAATATTATAGGGTAATTGTTCTGTGACAAAAATCAGTACAGGGACTATGGGAAGAAGAGAAATATTTAACTTAGTCTGTGGCATGGAGATAGGGATGGGAATCAGTAATAAATTCCTGGAGGATGTGACATTTAAATTGACTTTTGAAAGATATTTAAGAGGTAACCTTGTAAAGAAGGGAAAGGTAGAATTTGAAGGAGGAAGACACCAGTAAAAGCAAAAAAGCATGAACTAGCAAGGGGTATGCTTAGAGAACATTCGACTCAAAGGTCTTATATCTAGATCTTACATTCTGATGAATGACACAAGATGTTTGATCATCTTTTGTACTAAGGTTAGTAGCACTTCTGGATCATACTGATACAGACTAATTCAATTGTTCTGATCAAAAATGTATCGCCCAAATTTCAAAATCAAAGAAGTATTTTTTTTGAAACTAGTTGAAAGTCAAACAGCCAGCATGACCTAGTTAAGAACTTTATTCAAACAGAAAAAGAACTTGGAAATGAATTTCCCTGAAAATTGTATCTCCATTTATTTATGAAGACATAGAAACCACATATTTTAAGGATGTGTGGAGAAGCACAATTTGTTACCTTTTTTCCCCTCCAGTGAAATTGACAAGCAAAGTTTTCTCTTGTAATACTCTGAGATGTTTTTGCTGTGGGCCCATTGAAGAACAGTTAATGTAAAAATGATTGGATTAAATATTTGATCATCTCTTGTGCCTTCATGTTGCTGAAATTGGTATAACAAAGCCTAAGACTCTGGTGTGCCCTACAACTCTTGAATTTTGTAAATATCTATGTATTGCTTAAGACTAAAATCTATCTGCATAAGAATCTCTTAGGAATAAATAAAGTTCTTGGCTCAGAGAGGGATTTCCAAACAGGAGTTACTGCAATGAAAGACACATTTCTTGGACCATTTTTAAATATGAGAAAAATGAATAGTACATCTAAATGTGGAATCTATATCGATAGAACTGGAGGTGGGGTGGGCGTTAAACAGTGCTTAGGGGAAAAGCAGGAGGGAAGGAAGTTAAAATAGGACCAATAGTGTTTATCCTGAAACTTGGCAGACAAATCTAGGATTTCATGGTAGAAAGATGGCAGAGAAAGTCAAAAGATGTGAAAGTACCATAAGTTTCTGCAAACAGCAGACCAGTACAGGTAGAATTGAAAGAATTATGCATATGAAGTATTTAACACTATGCCTGGCAATTAAGTGTTCAATAAATATTAGTTATTATTATCAGTAGTAATAGTATTTGTTTCATCTTATTAGATGCTGTTAACTCAAAGGACTCCCTCTTCTTTCTCAACCTGTTTTCCTTTTTTTCTATATAGTAATTGTTTTTATTCTTGATAAACATTGGAAACAATGAAAATTGATGCAATTGATGTATTTTTCATTGCAAAATGCTAGTTTTCCTGAACCACCCCTCAACCCCTTTTCAAACAATATTTGTGCTTTTCCTATTTTATCATATAGTACCCATGGTTTTCCTTCCTTAGCATTTGTTACATACAACTTTGTACTTGACTAGAAGCTCCTTGAGGAAAATAATCATTTTCATTTCTCTATCCCCAGGGAGTACAAAGTATGCATGGCACAAAGTATGTACTTAAATATTTGAAAGGATGGACAAGAAGTAACGGTTTGGTTTACTTTCACACCCATTTTATCTTGAGTTAAACTCAATTATGTAGATGATATTATACATAAGGACACTAAGGCTTACAGAGGCTTAAGATTTTTGCTCATAGTGGTATCATTAACACTCCAACCAGCTGTCTTCCTATGTTCCCCCCCAGGCATTCATGTTTCCTTGGTATTTTTGATGGTAGGATGCAACAGTGACCTAAGCATTGAGAGATTTGTATTTTAGCCCTCTTTTAGGGCTCTGATAATTATATTATCTCTTATCTTTAACAGAAGCCTTAGAACTTCTTGGAGGCAGGAATAGATGTGTTTTTCACCTCATTATCTCCAGTACCTAGCACAGGGCCTAGCATAGAATAGGTTCTCACTATATAATATGTGACTGATTGAATGAATATGTACAGTTATTCTTGGTAGTAATAATAGCAGCAATAATTGCATTCATACAAATAAATACAGAATACTTTTGCATCTATTATCTTCTTAGACCTTTAACTCACTCTTGTAGATTTGACAGGGCTGGTTTGTTATCTTAAGTTGGAGTGCGTCAATCTGAGTATCAGGGAGTCTTAGGAATATGCTAGATTTCATGCCCTTTTTTTGGAACTGGCATGCCAACTCAGGTATATATCCTACTTTGTATACCATGCTTCATCATTATCAGGCTATTTCAAGCCCAGAGATCTTAGTCTTTTTAGAAAGAAGAGTAAAAGTTTTGATAAATAGAAAGTATCACTGATAAAGTTTCGGGTCATTTGGGCTATCAAGAGTAGAGTGTACCTAATATTAGTACTTCTTAAATGTCATTTTATGTACAAATCATTGGGCATCTTGTTAAAATACAGATTCTAATTCTCTGGTTCTGCCATGGGGGCTGAGGTTATCTATTTCTAACAAGTTTTCCTATGATGCCAATGCTGTAGGTCCAAGAATCACACTTTAAATGGCAAGGCTTTATATCACCCATTTATGGGCTCTATCTCCTTCTAAGCCTGGGCCTGTGGAGTAGGCTCAGTCTTGATACTACTTATCTCACCAACCTTGTTTCTCGTGATAGGATTTATACCAATATTATTTTTATGAATAATTCAATGATAGTTCATGGAAAATCATTACCTAAATAGATGTCACCTTGGCAGTGACTTGAACACTGAGGAAAAGCTTTTAATCTATTTATTGTGTTAATTGAAATAGAATGTACACTACGCTGATGACCCCCAACTCCCAAAGGGACTGCTTCATAATTTTGTCAAACAGATGCATTTTGGGAGCATTGGTGGGTTCCAGAAGAGATCAGCAGGGATCCAGAAAGCATTGTTTTTCCTTCTTAGAACAAAGTGCTGAGGAAGTCATGAAAAATTGTGGGGATGGAAGTCTCTGCCCTTCCCTAGCTAAGATACCTTTCATACACACTCTGGATTTCAGCCTATGCAGATGTAAAATTGACAGTATAATACTGATATCACAAAATTATTGTTAAAATTACAGGTACTATAATATTATATCTCCTCTATTTGATCATGAATTTCTTAATGATAGAATTTGTGTTACATTTGACTTCTGCTAACCAGAGTACAGAATATGTATATTCTTTGTAATAGACTGTCAGTAACTGGGATGACCCAATAAACAAACCATGTATGTGTATGAACATTGTATATGCAAAACATTATAATACTAATATTTTTCTATATTGGTTTACTATTGCAAAAAAGGATGTTCATTTATCTGATTAATTACAAACCTCTGTTGATTTTACCTTCTGAATTCATCTTCATTCTTCCCCTTCCTCATCAAAGTCATATCATCTCTCACCTGGGATAGTTTAATAGCCTCCTACCTTATTTTTCCTTATCCACTGTTAACCTTCTCAAATCCATTTCTATGATAAAGCCATAATGACATTTTAAAATTTAAAAAATCTGTTAATATCACTCCCCAGCTTCAAAGATGTAGGGCCTTTCCATTAAACTAGGGACAAAGACAAATTTCTAAAAAAGGCCTTTAGTGCTATTATTAAACTAGCACTTGCCTCCATCTCTAGACTTAACTCCTACCCCTCTGTCCCATGATCTTTGCACACTAGTCTGTAGCACTGGCTTTCTTTCAATCCTTTGCCTGGAACATGTGCATTTTCGGCACAGACTGAAATGTCTATCCCATTCCCTACTTTCATTTGGTAAAATCCTTCATGTTTTAGTTTAGTAATCAGCTTCCTCCAAGGAAATTGTTCATGTGTCCACTAATCTACTTGGTTTTTGTTATCATTGTTTTTATATGTTCTCATACTTGTTATTACATTCACAGTAATATCTCATTAGTAATTAAATGGTTTTTAAGTTATTTGCTCAATATCAGTCTCTTCTATTAGAATATGAACTCCATGAGTGTAGGGACCTGAATCTGTTTTGTTCACTGTCATAACCATAGGTCTTGGCACAATATTTACTTTACAGAGCTGTTGAAGGCAGTATATGTGATAATCAATGTGAATGTCCCTATTACTGGGAAGAGACACAGTAGGAACTCATTAAATGTTGGCCTCCTTTTTATACTTTATGCTTCAATTCAAAAATTTTCTATTCCCTGGAGTTAGCCTAGTCACTGATATGGAAGGATTTGGCTTAAGTAAGAAAGGGGGTTTATAAGGCAGAATTATAAAAATGAAACTATGGAGCTACCCAAAGGGTATAAGGCTGGAATTTAGGTGGATTAGACTAAGAAGAACCTAATCCAAGGAAGTCTTGGAATAGGCTTTCTTCGTTGCATTCAACATGTTCACATAAAAAGACTAGCAAACATGTACACATGAATCTGGGCTAAACAAATGGAAGCTGAAAAGTTTACTTTCCAGTATGTACCATGTTATACAGATGGCCCATTTAGAAAATTAAAGTGAAATGCATAATTCTAAAGCTGCAATAAAAGCTTCACTTTTGTATGACTTTAAACTACTCACTGTACTGAATTGCTTTCTCTGGTATGATTGCTTTTGTAGTTGATTGCATGTCAAATAAAAAACTCAGCTATATGAGAACTCATAGAAAGCAATTTATTTTAACCTAAGGTACATCATTCAATGAATTAAAAAGTTACAAGGAGAAGAATGGGGCACATTATGAGGTTTCAGAAACCCCATTTCTTTTTTCCATCTTTAAGAAGTTCTTAGAAAAGATCCTACATTTGTGTATTTTAGACCATGCCATTTTATATCTCTCCACTCTATTAAAACTTAACTATTCAACCATCCTCTTTCATTCTCCCTACTTCCTCATAGTCTTTGCAAATGAACTCCATTTTATTCACATTAATTCCAGTTGATCTCCTCCCTTATATGGATGCACTTTTTACATCAGTTGAGGATTTTAGAGGGTTTTGTTTTTCTCATTTTAAGAATACCTTTCTGACAGAGCAAACAAGGGAGTCTAAATTGAACTGTCTACCCTTCCATATCACTCTGTTTTTCTCTGAGTACTCTTTTCTTTGGTCTTTTGTTTAATGAACTGTGTGATTGAGTCACTTAGCTTTAAAAACCACCCTGCTTATTTCTGTCTCAGAAGTTCAAGGGCGTTCTTTTTCTGGGCACAATGTTTCCTCACATATTTTTTCTGGTCATACTCAAGTATTGCTTATTTTTCCTTAGGCCTGAAGGGATAGACCTGAGTCTTTAGTTTGTAAATTGTACCACATCTGAAACATTTGTAGTCCATGGACCCAGAACAGAGAACACAGTGAGTGAAGGTACTACTCAATTAAATTGCTTTGCCATGGAGCAATGAGCTTTATATCTCTAATTATTCTAGGCATTTTAGTTTCATTATTGAAACAATCCCATTCTATTTCCTAAGTTTATTCATGTTTTTCTTATATTTCTTTGCTATTGTTTCATCTAGGTGTGAGTTAGCTGTCTTGTGTGTCCATATGTTAAACATAACCAAAATGCATTGGATGCTTACTCTATTCTATGCCACACTTTTATCTGTAATAACTAATACATATGACTCATATGTATTAACTAATTTAATCCTTACAACAATCTGTTCAGGTAAATACTATTATCAGCCTCATTTTTCACATGATGAAATTGGAGTTCAGAGAGGCTGACGTGACTTGTCCATGGCCTCATAGTTAATAACTAGCTGAACTAAGGTTGAGTCCTACTCCATAGCCTACTCCCCACCCCTTTGGAGACAGAGTCTCACTTTGTCACCATAGCTAGAATGCATAGTGTCACCACAGCTCACTGCAACCTCAAATTCCTGGGCTCAAGTCATCCTTCTATCTCGCCCTCCCTAGTAGTTGGGACTACAAACTCAACACACCCAGCTAATATTTTTCTGTTTTTAGTAGAGATGGGGTCTTACTCTTTCTCAGACTAATCTCAGACTCCTGAGCGCAAATGATCTTTCTGCCTTGGCCTACCAGAAGGCTAGGATTGTAGGTGTGAGCCACTGCATCTGGCCCAGATCCTGCTCTTAAACATTATGTTTTATTTTAACATTTTTCTGTCTATTTACAAAGCATGTTCACATATGTCATATGATTTTGATAGTAACACAATAATTATTTTCATTTTACAACTGACAAAATCATAGCTCTAAGATATGTTGGAAGAATATACCATAAATCACATAGCTAGGAAGACGTGAAACTGGGGTATGAACCTAGTTTACTGTTTTTAAATTTAGGAAATTTCTACTAACCTATAGTTGATATTCTAAATTCAAACATTTGGTAATAAATTTCTATCTGGTTTAACTACAGGCATGCACACATATGTGTATGTGTGTATTTACACATATATATGCATGCAGATCTTTGTATATTATTACACATATAAATAAATTATTATCTGGATAAATTTTACCTCTTAATTTGGTTGGCATATTAACATAAAAAGTAATAATTCTTTTACAAAAACCCAGTATATCATTTGTTATATCCTTAACAAAGACTGTATTCATATAATATAATTTTACCTCATTAGAAAGTTGATATTTTTAACATTGGCCCCTACAGTTTAAATCTAAGGCTAGTCTATTTAATAATACAGTGCACTCCCCAAAATAAGGTTGTATAGAATGTTGTTGCATTCAACTCTCTGGTTTCCACAAGTCCTGTAAGTCCTTTATCTGAGGGGTATTTGATATGGTAGAAAGATTTTGGCATCCTATGACCTGATTTTGAATCTTGATTCTACTACTGACTCTGAGCAAGTCACTTTCTACTTCTTTCTCTAAGCCTCACTACTTTAATCCGCTAAAAAGGAGTAATTTTTCTGACCTGTAGGCCTTCTTTTAATTTTCTCTTCACATAGTTGTCAGAGCGATAGTTTTAAAATACTGTCATGTCAGTAGCTTCCTTAAAATCCATCTCTTACTCTCCTTTGCTTTAACATGAAGTTCATATGATTTAGCCTAATTCTCAGGGCTCTTTATAACCTAACTTTCTTATTTTATTCCTCTTGAACTTCCTTCATCCTCCCTACATTTGCATGCCACCTTAGTTCTAGTTCATGTTCAAAGTTCAAGCTCAGAATTCAGATTCTTTGACAGTAAGTTCAATAATTTTTCTATTCTAAAATTATCTTCAATTAATAGACCACTAGAAGTAACTTCCTACTGAAGCTTGCTATTTGATTTTTTTTTATATTGAATAAGAAAAGTCAATTATTTGTTGTTATACCACTCTGGTAGGTGACATGTTATCTGATATAAGTATGGTACAGTTCTTTCATTTTAGAGCTGCCTCAAAGAACAAGGGCATTCTTTTTCATTTCATTTAAGAAGCTCAAAATGAGGCCGGGTGCTGTGGCTCACAGATGTCATCCTAGCACTCTGGGAGGCTGAGGCTGGTGAACTGCCTGAGCTCATATGTTTGAGACCAGCCTGAGCCAGAGCAAGACCTCATCTCTAAAAGTAGCCAGGCATTGTGGTTGGCACCTGTAGTCCTAGCTACTTGAGAGCCTGAGGCAAGAGTATTGCTTAAGCCCACGAGTTTGAGATTGCTATGAGCTGTGCCTCCACAGCACTCTACTGAGGGCAACAAAGTGAGACTCAGTCTCAAACAAAAAAGAAAAAAAATGAAGCTCAAAATGTAGCATGAGAGATAAAGATAAATAGAAATAACTTTGATCAAGTTAGAATCTGTCCCCTACTTTGACATAATGTAACATATATCAGAGAAGAGGGGCAGAGAAAATTCAGCTAGTGAGGAGGTGGGAAAGAGCAAAGAATTGGGACTATACATATGCTGGTTCCAGTTCTATTAAATTTCTATATGATCTTAAGTAAGTTATTTCCCCTCTCTAAGCTTTAACTTCTCCATCTAAATAATGATGGGATTAGACTAGCACGGGATGATGCCTAAGACTCTAGTAAACTCTAATATTATCCGTATCCATTGTAGCTAACATTAAATACTTCCCTAAAATGAAAATAACACTTATCATTAGTTGAGTGCTTGCTATGGGACAGGCATGGCACTTTACATATATCTAATACTTCCAAGAGCCCTATGATGTGTGTAGAATTATTATCACACTTGTTATTATCACACTCATCACAGATTAGGAGTCTGAGGTAGGAAGAAATTAAGTAAGTGACAGATCTGTAATTTGAACCTAGTCTTTGTGTATACAGAGCTGATACTTTTTCCTGACATTCTTCATGGCTTCTTAAATATGAGTACTAATCTTGCAGCAGTGGTACTGAAGCATCTAGTTCATGGACAATGGACAATTAACTTTTCCATAGATTACTTAGTCCTATTCCTTTGATCTAATGAGTTTTAAATAGGCACATCTTTGTATATACTCATTGGAAAATGTAGTGATTCTTTCTCAAAATCAAGGTCTATTATCCCTCACTCTGCATATTTCCACTGCAAAAAAATATTTAAGAAGCTAATGTGCATATTGTTGATGGCTTTTTTAATTTTATAAACTGGAGGGCATGGCCCATTTATTAGCATTTTAGAAACATGGTTAACAATATAATTAAACAAATCTTATCAAAATAAATAAAATGAATGTTGCAATTTTATTTTTTCCCATACATTTGCCATTTACTCATCAACCCATAAAATTAATAATTGAACTATATTTCTTCCTATTAATGTGAGTTTGATACAATGCTATGCTCTATGGGACACATAAATGTATATGTGTCTGTATCCACAGTTTTAGAAATATGTATATGTATACACATATATTTAAACTCATGGTTTTAGAAGAGAATGTATAGAACCTCAGGGACACCTTTCTCACTTTTTATCATTATTCCACTTTCTTTTTTTTTTTTTTCACAAATAGGATTCTTTATTTGTCATTATCAAAAGCCTGAATTTTAGACGGATTCTTGGACTGGTGGTTCATATCCATCAGCTCGTTCAACTTTAGCACCTGTCTCGTCCCCAGTAGCTTTTCCAGAACTACTACCTTCACCATGAAGCTCCATGAGTTTTCCCAACTCAAACTTGGGTTTCTTCAGCATTTTTACTTTTCTAACAAAGACATCATGGAGAGGATAAATAGACTGGCATGCCTTTTCTATGTCTTTTCCAATGCTATCTGGAATCAATTTATTGACAACTTTCAAGTCGTTTGTCTGCACCCCTCTTATGCCCAGCACCAACAAGTTCGCCAAATCTGGAAGAAAATGATGGAAATCA
>CAUYTI010051821.1:0-18136 GCA_963575145.1 Galago senegalensis | reverse complement strand
TGGGGCTAGAGAGGTGGGGCTAGAGGGTGGGGCTAGAGGGTGGGGCTAGAGGGTGGGGCTAGAGGGTGGAGCTAGAGGGTGGGGCTAGAGGGTGGGGCTAGAGGGTGGAGCTAGAGGGTGGGGCTAGAGAGGTGGGGCTAGAGGGTGGGGCTAGAGGGTGGAGCTAGAGGGTGGGGCTAGAGGGTGGGGCTAGAGAAGGCAGGAAGTCTTCCTGGAGGAGGCAGAATATCAGCTGATACTTGAAAAATAACCTAACCCGGTCCTGGAGTGAGCTTCCCAGGAGCAACCTGTATGTGGAAGCGGCTCAGCAGACTGCCCCAGAATATACTGGGCTGCTTTCCCCCAGGAAATGTCTGTGTTTCTAATCAGAATGCCCCAGGGAAGTGCTGAGGGTCAGCTAGAGCACACCAGCTAGTCCACACTCAGGGCCAAACTGAGCATCAGTTCAACCTCACGTCCCAGTCAGCCTGCTCTATGCTCTTGCCAAAATAGCCTTGTAAACATCAAATTTTGAGAAAGTGAAGGAAATTATGTTAATCATATTCCTAAGAGCACTCAAGCAAAAGGGCTGTTTATTGAAAATATTGACATGGTAGGGAAAAAGCTGTGGGAGTGATTGTTCCTCTGGGACTTTCTGGGGTGCCGCTGAGGGGAGTTGAAGAATCTCCCATTTGACATTGGGATGTGTTGACAGATTAAGGGCCCTGAGCGTTCAGCCAGGCCAGGAGGTGAAGGCATCTGAGGGACTCTGATTAGATATCCCTGGGAGGACAGCATCTCCCAGGGGTCAGGCACAGTCTTCATGGCTGGTGGACATCTCCCTGCCCAAGGCATGGCTGAGCTCCCAGCAAGTGGGCTTCCAGGGTCACATTCAGCTGAGGCATTTTTGTGGGTAAAGCATCACCGCTTGTTTAAAAATATTCTATTTGGAGCAGTAAAGAGGCCATTTTCACATTTGTTTAAAAATAGCTTTTTATTAGGAAAGAACTTTTTAAAAAATCCCTGAAAGTTTAAAAAAATATACAAAAGGAAGACACTTACTGAAGTGGTTAATTATATACTCCAGCAAAGCTGTTGGGACATACTTATCATTTTGTTTTTGGAATTAGCCATGAAAGTCTTGATAGAGAACAATGGCAACTAAGGAAATCAGCAGGACAGCGGCACAGACCGCAGGAAAACAACTGCACTAAGAGGATTGTGAGGGCTGCAGCCTAGTGGCTTGTACCCTTTTTTTTTCAGAAATAAAAAATAAAATTCATTTATCAAAAAGGAAAAGTTTAACACATGATCCATATGCAGACCCCCAAACGAGAGCTGCAAGCCCTGGCACAATCCACATCTCTCCACGTACATGCTGGGACTCGTACCCTCTTATTAACCTGAAATTTAAAAAAAATAGAGGATTGGTGAGGAAGACTTGATGCCGGGGCTCTGGGCGGGGCCTGTGTGGGTGGGTCACTGAGGGGGTGACAGGGCAGGAGGGGGTGACAGGGCTCTGGGCAGGACTTGGTGACAGGGTATCACCATCCAAGGCCTCGGCCTGTCTGGCTCCGGCCCCGTCTCCTGTCCTACAAACTCTGCTCCTGCATCATTTCCCCTGGGCATTTTATTTTCCTTGGATTTCTCAAAGGTGTTGCACCTGCAAAAATAGGTTTTCTGGGAAACACGCATTGGTAGCTGTTTCTTCCCCACTCCCTCTGACCATGTGGCCGGTGGGCTCTGCCCTTGGAGGCACCCTGCACTTATTTTGGCTGCTCTGAGACATCAGCACCTTCTTGCACCATCGCTCCCACCCACTGGCCCACTCCTTAATTAGGTCTGAGTTGGTTGGACCTGCCAGAAGCCTGTCCCCTGAGTGCCGCTGTAGTGCTGGCTGGTGCTCTGCAGAAGCTGGTCTCATGGCTGTGAGAGCCAGAGGCTGTTTGCTGATAGAGTGGGGTGGGCATTCCTCTCCTAGAGCTTAAAGAGATTTAGTGGAATAACTTTCTTTTTGACTTATATTTTCTCTTCCCACCATAGGACTCATATTTTAATATTTTGGTCTGTGAGACTTTCTCCCTGGAGATAAATCTAAGCAACAGTATCACATAGCCTGCCTGCCTGAATTCCCTATTCTCTCAGCACACGTTCTCTCCCCAGAGGCTGCCCAGCCCCCAGTGGGAGCAGCATGAACCAGGCTTACTCCCACTCCGCTGCTTTATGTGCCCATAGGTCTCTATGTCCCAGTGGCCAGAGTGGCTTAGATGCACCTGTCACCTGTGCCATGTGACAGCAGCCTCTGGTGGAGACTGGACATGGAGTCCAGGTGTGAGCCTGCCCTCCTGCAAGCAGGACTCACATGCAGCCAAGGTCGGCTGAGTGTTGATGGAACATCAGCTGTGTACCTGGAACTGATCTTGTCAATTTCATTTTTTCTTCTCAATCCTATTCTAAGAGAGCTGAAGTTCTTAGCCTGGGAAACAAGATTCTAAATGATTAACAAGGTATCATGGCCAGGTGCAGTTGGCTCACACCTGTAATCCTAACACTCTGGGAGGCCAAGGTGGGTGGATCTCTTGGGCTCATGAGTTCAAGACCAGTCTAAGCAAGTGTGAGACCCTGTCTCTAAAATAGCTGGGCATTGTGGCAGGTGCCTATAGTCCCAGCTACTCAGGAGGCTGAGGCAAGACAATTGCTTGAGCCCAGGAGACTGAGGTTTCTATGCTATCACATTTATAGACCGAGTAAAACTACTGTGACAATGGAAAGGTAAGGGTCTGAGGATGACCTACCAGGTGTGTGGGGCAGCACTGCCAGGTCCCCAAGCCAGAGACCTGGCACCACCTTGGCTCCCACCTCCTCCAGACCCCCAGCAAGTCCATGGCTTCTGCCTCTCGACCTCCTGAACCCACCCAGCTCCCTTCTCCTCCTTCCTAACCCAGCTCAACCCAACCTAACCCAACCCAACCTAACCCAGGATCAATCTTTGCCCAGCATTGTTACAGCCTTTGAAAATAATGTTTTGGCTTCTGCTCACCAGAGTGAGGCTTCAAAAGCCTAACCAAGCCCACGTCCCTGCCCTACACCTCTGGGTCGAGTGTCAACTCTTACCCATGCTCCATCCGGCTTCCCCTTGTGAGCCTGTCTCCCCCACCCCCACCCCACCCCCGACTATTCACTGCCACTGCTCAGGACTCTGTTGTCCAGATGTCCCCGCTTCTCCCAGTTTTCAGCTTTGCCTTTGTGGGTTCTTGCCATAAGTGGAAATACCTTCAGCTTTTCCACATTCAGTATGATGTTGGCTGTGGGTTGGTCATATACGGTTTTTTATTACCTTGATATACATTAGAGATGATTATATGGTCTTTTTAAAATGTTTTTAATTTTCTTTTAAATTTCTTTTAGGGCTTCTGTTTTTGACAAAGGTGGGAGTGATATAGATAAGTAGATAGACAAGAAAATGTCTGGAAGTAGAAAAGAATGAGGTAGAATATGCCGGGCCCCAGGGTGAGGACAGAGGAGGCAAGCTTTCGAGTTTTCCTTTATTTATTTATCTATTTAAATCATAGATATGTACATTAATGCAATTATGGGGTACAATGTGCTGGTTTTCTACTAAATGGAGAATATAAATGTCTTAATACAATGACTAAGAAAATGCGGTAAAGGCTATGTTAACCAGTTTGATGGAAGTATTTCAAATTGTTTTTGCTTGTGTTTGTGCGGTGAATCACGTTTTTTAATTACTGCATGTTGAACCATCCTTGCATCCCTGAGATGAAGTCCACTTTGTCCCTGTGGAGGTCAGACTATCACTCTTCATTGATGACATAATTTTATATCTAGAAAACCCCAAAGATTCCACTAAGTGCCTCCAAAATTTGACAAATAGATTCAGCAAAGTCTCAGGATATAAAATCAATGTACATAAAACTGTAGTATTTCTATGTATCAGTAATAGTCCTGCTGAGGGTCAAATCAGACTCAGTATCATTCACAGTGGCTACAAAGAGAATAGATTACCTGGGAATATACGTAACCAAGAAGGCGAAAGATCTCTATAAGGAGAACTATGAAACTCTGAGGAAAGACATTGCAGAGGATACTACCAAATGGAACGAGTGGTTTACAAATTTAATGCAATCCCATCAAATTGCCAATATCATAATTCATAAATAGAGAAAAAAATGAGTCTATGCTTCATTTGGAACCAGAAAAGAGCCAGAGTTGCAAAGCAATCTTAAGCAAAAAGAACAAATCTGGAGGTATCACCTTAGCAGACTTCAAACTAGACTACAAGCCTACACTCACCATAACAACAGGGTATTGGTATAAAACTAGAGGCCCAGACCGATGGAACAGAAGAGAGAACTCAGAGGTAAAACCATCTACCTACAACCAACTGTCTTCGACAAAGCAGACACTGGGGAAAGAAGCCTATTCAGTAAATGGTGCTGGTGCAGGGAGGGTTGGAGAGCCACACGCAGAAGGATGGAACCGGATTCCTGCTTCTCACCACTCACACAGGTTAACTCAAGGCAGGTAAAAGATTTAAGTCTAAGGCATGAAGCCATTAGAATTCTAGAGGAAAATGTAGGAAAAACTCTTTTAGATACTGGCCTAGGCAAAGAATTTATGGCTAAGACCCTAGTAGCAATCATGGCAATAACCAAAATGAATAAATGGAATCTGATGAAACTTAAAAGCTTTTTCACAGCTAAGGAAACAACCAATAGAGCCAACAGGAAACTGACAGAATGGGAGAAAATATTTTCAAGGTACACATCTGGTAAAGGGCTGATATCTAGACTTTATAAAGAATTCAAGCAGAACAGCAAGAAAAGAGCAAACAATTCTATCATAATAAAAAGTGAGGCAAAGACAAGAATAGGAACTTGCCAAAAGAAAGATGAATGGCTAATAGCACATGAAAAATGTCCAGATGACCACCTGTCAGGAGGCACGACTGAGACCACAGTGAGAAAGCACCTACTCCAGGTAGAATGGCTTTTATTAAAAAGTCCAACAGCAGCAGATGCTGGTGAGGATGTAGAGAGAGATTCTTATAGACTGTTGCTGGGACGGCAAACTAGGAAACCCTCTATGGAAGATTCTGTGGAGATAACTCAGAGAACGGAGGCAGGCCTACCATTTGATCCAGCAATCCCACCACTGGGTATTTACCCAAAGGAAATGAAGACTTTTCGTCAAAAAGACGCCTGAACTTGAATATTTATAGCAGCACAATTCACAATTGTAAAGATGTGGGATCAACCCAAGTTCCAGTCAGTTCGTCAGCAGGTTCACGAAATGTGGTCTATGTGTAGCGCAGAGTCCTACTCAGCCATAAAGCACGGTGAATTAGTAACTTTGTAACAGTCTAGATGGAACTGGAGAGGATTCTCCTAAGTGAAGTATCTCAGGAATGGAAGACAAACACCACAGGTGCTCACTATTAGACTGGAACAAACCCATGAGGCTCAAGTGCACGGCAGGGAGTAAACTCAGTGGAAATCGAGCGGGGGGAGGGGGGGGACGCCTACCTGGGTACAACGAACACCACGTGGGCGTCGGGACTCAAGCATTACCAAAGTGGGACCCAAAAAATTTGTATCCCCCTAATATTTTGAATTTCAAATAAAAAGCTACTTCCCACCTGCAAATGACAAAGACACAACTCAAGTGGCCCAAAAGAGAAGGGGACACGCTGGGGACAGTGACGGGGGAGTCACGGGGGAGAATGTCAGACATGGCAGGGGCTTGAGTGTGGCCCAGAGGGCTGCCTTCATCTCTCCACTGGCCCCTGGGCACTGGCCGAGTTTTCTCCTGCTGTGGGCACTTCCTCCCTGTGCTCAGAACCAGCGGCTCTCAGCAGCCTCAGGTTTACACCAACCCTGATGAGCAGTCTGCATGGAAAGCAGCACTTTTCCTGGTAGCCTCAGAGAAGGTCCTGGGTAGGAATGTCACGGACCTGACGTGTGGCCTCAGTCATTCCGGAACGGAGTTTGGGGGCTGAAGTGATGCTGATTTCTGACTTGTCAGTACCTGGTCTCATGCCTATCCATAGGGCCAGGAGTGTGGGCATCTCCTGATCTACAGGGATGAGCTACAACAGGTGCTGGTCTTCAGAGGGAGGATGATGAGGTTGAAGAGTTGACTCTGGGTGGGCAGAACCCAGGTGCAGGTCCCACCACGCCCTGTAGTTTATCTTCCCCAGGAGACATAAGGGCCCGTGTCTTTCCCTCTGTGTGTGTGTGTGTGTGTGTGTACTTGCTTCTACTTCCCACTGAAATATAAGCTCAATAGAACAAGGTCTTGCTTTTCTTTCAAAATTGAGAATATGGCTGACAACAGATGCTCGTGGACTGAATGGATGATAGAAGAAGGGAAGTGGCAGGGCCAGAGTCAGTCAAGTTCTCTGACCCACATATGCTCCTCACCCCACCCCAGCCCACTTCTCTGTTCTGGACACACCAGACTAGCCCCCTGTAAGCTTGAGAGCTCCCTGAAGGCGCCGTGGCAGGTGCAAGCCCTCCTGCCTATTATACTTCACTTCCCTGTGCTTCCCTCTGTGGAATCTCGCAGATGCTGCAGATTGGAGGTCTGTGGGGACCCTGCACACAGTAAACTGTTCACTGTCACTTTTCCAGTATTGTGTGTCCATGCAGAGTCTCCACGTCACATTGGTACTTTCTGAACGTTTCAAACCTCTTCACTATTATTATACCTGTTACAGTGGTTTGTGATCAGAGATTGGCAATCTTTGATGTTACTATTCTAAGAGTTTTTGAAAACCAGAAACTTCCCATAGAAGACCACAGATTTATTCCATAAATGTTTCGTGTGTCCTGGCTGCTCGACCAAGGGGCTGTTCTCATCTCTCTCCTTCCCCTCCCGTCTCCCTATCATGAGAAGCAACAGTATTGAAATCAGGCCAATTAATTACCCTCCAATACCTCTACAAATTAACGTGAAAGGAAGAGTTTCAGGTTTCTCCCTTTCACTCTGCAGCTAGAAAGGGCTAGCTCAGTGAAGAAGGGATGTCAAAACCTAACACAGGCCGACAGCTGGGCCTCTTGCACCAACCGTTAGCCAGACTGTGAATGCAAAGGAGAATTCTGGAGGGAAAGTAAAAGTGCTACTTCAGCAAACACACAAACGATAAGAAAGCAGCATAGTCCTATTGCTGATAGGAAAGAGTGAGTGGTCTGGATAGAGGATCAAACCAGCCACCACCTTCCCTTCAGCCAAAGCCGGTTCCAGAGCAAGGACCTAACCTCTTCTGTCCTGTGAGGGCTGAGAGGCCAGGAAGCTGCACAAACAGAGTGTGAAGGTCACAGAGGTTGATTCATGAGGTGTAAGAAAAAAGCTGTAACATAAATATCCAAGGTAACGTAGCCAGTGTGATGTGAAAAGTGCTGACAAGTTATTCAGATTGAGTGAAGGCAACCTGGGGGGTGGCTACAGTCAACAGAAGGCTTTCTGAGTGCCTGTAACAGCCTTTATTAGAAGAAGATGGCAGGACTGTCATTCTGGAGAAAAGCTGGTGACCGGCTTCAAATCTCAAAGCACAGGCTGATTCTCGTGTCAGGGGCTAGTGCAGCTGGTGCCTTTCAGCTGGAGCCACTGCCCATTCACCATTCTGGAAACCCTGGGCCCCTAGGAGTTATGCTAAATCTGCACGGCCTGAGCTGTATAAGTGGAACGCAAAGCCCAGATGACAGCATATCTGTTCACAGGGTTTACTGAATATTTAAAGTCAATTGTTAAGACCTACTACTCAGGGGGAAAAAAAAAGATTTCTTTCAAAATAAGGCACCGGGTCACCGAGATCCTTGGTGGAGACAGACAAGGAGTTGGAGGCTGTTTCCTGCTTGCTGACATAGTGCCCTTTCTGCAGCCCATGCGTCAAGGACAAATTTCACCTTTAAAGGCTTATTTTTTTATTTTTTGCAGTTTTTGGCTGGGGCTGGGTTTGAACCTGCCACCTCTGGTGTATGGGGCCAACACCCTAGTCCTTGAGCCACAGGCACTGCCCCTCAAGGCTTATTTTTGAAGAAATGACACTTTGTAGAGTTGTAGCTGCTGTAGATACTGATTCCTTTGATGGATCTGGGGAAACATACACTGAAAACCTTCTGGAAAGGATTCACCCTTCTAGATACCACTGAAATATTTGCAATTCTTGGGAAGAGGTCTAAAATATCAATACTAACTCGAGTCTATAAGTAACTGATTTCAGCCCTCACGGTTGACTCTGAGGGTCCAAAACCTCCATAGAGGAAGGAACTGCAGATGTGGTGAAACAGCAAGAGAACCAGAATTACAAGTGGAGCCTGAAGATGGGACTGGACTGCTGCCGTCTCGTGATCAGACTTAGTTGATACAGCAGCACCAGGGTGTGAGGGGACTGACCTTCATTTTGAAAGTTCTACTTTGAGTAGAATGTGATCACATGGCATCTCATGCTATAGAGAAATCTTTCATAAAAGGAATAGTTAATCGAGGTGGCAGATTTCACTGTCACCTTATTTTAAGCAAGTGCCATGGCCTCTGCAGCCTTCAGCAGCCACCACCCTGATCATTGAGCAGCCACGACATAGAGGTAAGACCCTCCACCTGCAACAAGATTACCACTTGTTGAAGGCTCAGATGGTCATTACCAGTTTTAGCAACAAAATATCTTTAAATTAAAAACAGTATACACACTGTTTTTTAGATACACGCTACTTACTGCACACTCAATGGGCTATAATGTAGTACAAACATAACTTTTATAAATATTGGGAAAGCAAAGAAAATGGTGTGAATCCCTTTATTGCTGTATTCACTTTGTTGAGAGGGTCTGTAATTGAACTTGAGGTATCTCCAAGGCCAGCCTGTAGTGGCATTAACGAACTGGGCTTGCTACTGGCTTGTCGACTTGTTTTTCAAACTATTCTCCACTGTACGTTGCTTCCCTCTGTCTTTACCACCTAAAACTAGCACGGAAGTTGCTAGTCCATGATTGAATGAGGAAGAAATGAATTAAACCCAGGAGATTTTAGTCTCATATTTTCTGTAATGATACTTTAATTCAGGTAGAGCTCTTAAATTAATTTACTACTGGAAAAATACTAATATTGATTTTCCAGTCTCGTTAAGTTCTTCTCTATGCCATGAAAATATTCATTTACTACCTGTGATTAGATAAAAAAGGAAGGCTTGTCTCTCTGATTTGGCTGGGCAACAAGTGGAGAGTTCTGGCCGTTCACCAAAATTCACACTCTTCTTCTCAGGCACAGGATTCAGCGGTGTTTTCCGGCCTTCTCATAGTGAGGGGGGCAGCGTGACTTCACACTGGCTCAGGGAACGTGTGCAGAAGTGCTGTGGCAGCTTCTGGGTAAGTCCCCTGCCTGTCGCTGACCCTCCCTGCAATGTGGACACAGTCCCTGTGCAATTCTGGAAGCAGCTGTGGCACCCAGCGAAGCCTCTGCAGCCTGAGCCCCCAGGGGCTGAGCCCTTCTGGTGTGTCAACTTCCCAAGTTCCACACACGGGTGAGAAACCAACTTCCACCTTGCTGTAGCCGTGGTACCTCTGGTGCTGTCCATGTTAAAACCGTAAGCCTACCCTACTTAGTACAGCAAAATGCCAGGTATTTTTCTCTTATCTTTTTGTTACACCAGAATTATTTTCCTTTCTTTTTATGTAGAGTCTATCAGCATCTAACTGGCTGAATTTATGATTTCTTCATATTTTTCCTTTGTACAATATATAGCTCCTCCTCTTGATGGGGAATAGAATAGATTTGGTGATTTTTTTTCTTGTTTATGAGGCCTTTGCCCAACACATCCCTGGACCCAGGTCTCAGCAGGACTCAGAAGATTCATTCTCCGGTCGGTGCAGAAAACCACCACACCGTGCTGTGAATCAGCCTTTCCTCCCTCCCTCCTCATTCCCCTTTCTTCCTTCCCTCCTTCCTCCCTGTTTTCTGCTTTTGCTCCCTTCCTCCTTTCCTTCCAACTATACCGAGTGCCTGCTGGGTGTGAGATTAGTCAGTAGATGTTAAGGAAGCAGAGGAAATTATTGGATGGAGCCGTGCAAAAATATTGTATTTCTAGGTTTAAAGAATGGTCAAATATTGGCAATATAATATCATTCATCTTCCGATGAGTTTGTGTAATAACATTGCATTTGGTTTCTTATTTTCTGACCTTATTTTTTCCCCACTTTCATTTACTTGGAGGATTTTCAGCTGTGTAGAGATCTGTACGTCACCTCAGACAATTTTGAGGATGAGGAGGATATATACATAATTAATACAATGCACAATTTTTCTTAAATCACAGACTTCTGGGGAGAGACGTAACATCAGATAAAAACAATGCAGCCTGGCAGGTCATTAAAGCAGATGCAGCATCTACAAGAACACACAGGAGGGTCTCAAACTCAGGATTGGGGTTTGTAGGTAACTTTTGGGGGAGATCTGAACCTGGGGTTTCTCTCCCACAGAAAAATCGACTTCTCTCATTTCCCACACTTCAGGTGACCACTGGTCTGTGCACATGCCTATCCTGTCCCCATGTCCACCACCTCCCACTGTCAGGGGGTGATTTGGACAATAAACTTCTGGGTGGCCCCACCTCTGGCCTGGCCTCAGCTCTGCTGTGCCCCATACTTCTCCCTCTCAGAGAACCCAGTGTGCCACAGCCAAGCCAGGGCTGGGAGTTAGGGGTGAGCTCTAATCATCCTCCTGCTCACGCCCCAGGTGTGAGTGATGATGGTGGGGCCGTCTGATGGACAGAATGGCTATCAACCGTTAGTGATGACGGATTCCATGACCTGGTGCAGGTGATGTCATCACCACAATTTAAAAGGGGCCACGTTGCTCCATCGTACTGTCCCGCCTTCACTGCCTGATGCTAAGAGGTGGCTGAAGATGACTCCAGGGAAATCCCAATGTCATGATTTTTGGTAAAGATCAGAGACACTGAGGTCACTTTTGGTGTATTTTTGTCAGTGGTGTGTGGAGGCCACCTGAATGTCCAGAAATGTAGAAACATATGTTAGTGGCTGTTTCTAGACGTCATTTAGAAACGAGAGCTGCACATTTCCTGTCTCCACTTGTGTGCACACAGGTGTGCGTCATGGGTCCGACAGTTACGCAGCATTCCGACCCATTCTCAGATGCTCGCATCTCTGAAAAGCTCCTGTCATCAAAGAGCACTGAGCTTCAAAAGCTGGCACCTTATTTTTTGAAGCTCAGGCTTCCAACACAACTAATTGGAATTACAACATAAAAGATGATAAAAAACTATTTTTTTTAAGTGGTAAGTGTTAACATGATAATTGAATTTGCTCATTAGGAATTTTTAAGAGCTGGAGTTTTAGTTCCTCGAGACAAAGATTGAAGCAGACAAGAGGACTCTGAGGGGCTGGCGTCCTTCTTAGTCAGGTCTGGGGGGACGGTGGGAACACCCCCCTCGCATCTGACATACGGCTCTGTGTGGGATCCTGTGTTTCCTGCCTGTGGTGGGCACTGGCCCAGCTGAGTCAGCCTAAAGTGCTGAGAGGAAGGGTGGGGTCTTTACAGTGGGCTCGGTTTAGAACAGGGGCCAGGAATCCTTCTCAGCAAAGGGCTAGATAGTAAAATTCCAGGTTTGCAAAGTAAGTGGTCTCTGTCCCAATTGCAGGTAAACAGATGAGCAAACTTTGGTCAGCACAACTGTATGTACATAAACAGACAGGGGCTGCAATTTAGTGCAAGTGGGTGTCTAATCCTGAGAGCTTGGAATGTGTTCTAAGTGCTGTCCATGTGCACATTTATTTAATTATTTCACTACTCTCTGAGAAAATTCAGACAACGCATAGCTGAGTTAACTGCTCAAGGTTGTCAGCTCGTCAGTGGTAGAACTAGAGATCAAACTGGGGCCTAACAATTCTGTTATCTTTGCCACCAAGACTAGGGGGACACCCCTGGGCTGCTGCTCTGCTCACACAGGGGTCTGGAGGCCCAGTCCAGTGCTGGCCCCTGGGCTTCTCCTCACTGTGCACTGAGGCTCTCCATGGACCAGTGTAAGGTCAGCTTTGCTGTCCACCTTTCTGAGGGTCTTGCTGTTCCTTGAGTCTAGAGCCGTGGGTACAGCGACTTTCTTTCTGTGCAGACTTCCCCACATTTCCCATGGGGGAGGGGTGTTGATGTTCATGGTGTGTGTCGGCCCCTGAGCTGGTGACCCAGCCCTTGATAAATCATTAGCACCCCAGACCTCCCTCTAAAGTCCTTAACCCCCTTTCTCCAGGTAGGAGACAGGCCCAGTGTAGCCGAGTGATGCTTTCAGCATCATCTTCTTGGTAAGTGCTGTGGGTAGAGATGGCGGCTAGAGCTCAGTGTCTCTGGGACAAGGATGCTTTCTTGGTCACCTGTCCGGTGTGTGTCAGATGGTGGAGATTAGTGGGAGATGTAATTAAGTGTGTACATCATGAAGACTATTTGGGGTTTATGTCTGATTGATAGTCATTCTCCAGTCAACACCCTGATGGGCATTATGATTGTATTTTCACCAATATTATTCAGAAATCAACAATTTCTGGGGGTTTACCCATCCTTACAGTGGGCACCACTGCCCCAATTACCACTGTCCAGGTATAAGTCTTGCCTCCACCTTGGATCTCAGTTGCCACGGAAACACAAAATAAATGGATAAAATATTCTTGAGATTTTATTTTTCTGAAATCACTTAGCCTTAGAGCTAATGTATTGAGCAAATGCAAAACAATACCTCTGACAGTCGAACTCAGACGGGTCAAAGGGAAAGTAGGTGGTTTATGTTAAATAAGCCCATGGACCCTGGGCTCCATGCACGAGCAAGTGGCCAGTGCGTGCTCTGGAGGAGGCCACTGCTGCCCAGCCCTGTGGAGCGATGATGCCAGGGGCCTCCAGGGGAGCTGGTCTGTTCCTATAGAGACTGAGTTACTGGAGAGGTGTCTGTGCTGGGGATCACAGCTGCGTCCGGGGTGTGGGCAGTTGTGTGAAGACAGTGGAAAGAGGCAATGCTGGTGCTGGGAGGAGGCTGAGCTTGCAGCAGGTGTAGGGGGTGAGTGTCCTAAGCAAGGCAGCCATGGGGGCCTTGGGGATGTTGGAAGGGTAGGGGGACTAGGCTAAAGCTGGGTGTCCTCAGGCTTAGGTTGCATCCCCTGAAGGCCTATCTCCCACCTTGCATGCCCCTCTCTGGCCTGAGGCAGCACTCATTCATGTACCCCTCAGACAGCCCCAGAGGAGACACCGCTTTCTTCACATCTGA
This sequence comes from Galago senegalensis, assembly GCA_963575145.1. Lineage (NCBI taxonomy): Eukaryota > Metazoa > Chordata > Mammalia > Primates > Galagidae > Galago > Galago senegalensis. Next base: position 4,873 of record CAUYTI010051821.1, on the reverse strand, counting down.
TCCAGGCAGGAGTCTGGGGCCTGTAAGTCCTGCGCCCAGTGTCCTCCAGCCGATGTATCCTGTAAGTAAGGAACTATCTGTGATTAATTACAGTTAACTAGGTTTCTTCCATCCCCGGGCAGTTGGTATAAATATTTACACGGAATTTTGATCAGATACTCACTGTCCAAATTAACATTATTTCCTCTGAAATCATAAGAATGTTTTTACCCCAAATCCATTGTTTTCAGTCCGATCAGCAAGTCATGGATGGAGCCTGACAGTGGAACTGCTGTGCAGTGACCAGGCCTGGGCTGGCCAGTGTCCAGGGAGGGCAGTGCTGGGTGGGACAGCCACTTGCACCTCCTGGGTTCTATCCCAGCCAGGCTGCTCACACTGGAGCCCTTCACACCACACCACACCCACCCCTTGGGGACCATCTTTCGAGGACCCTCAGGAGGTGGACCTGGCAGCTGAGAGGGGTCCACTTTCTGGTATAAGAGTCACTTCCAGTGAGGTGGGTGAACTTGACAGTCAGAGTTCATTCTTGCTGTTCCAAAGACTGTTACTTGTGACCAGACACGCATGGTGCCCACACAGTTGAGCTCTGGCAGGTCCCACGGGTGTTGGGGGGAGTTACCCTATGGGTTGGGAGGACCCAGGTGTGGTGCTGAGTCTGCTCTGTGGCCTCACTCTGTCCACCTGCCTAGGCCAGTTGGTCTTCACTGTGGACAACCTCATCACAGTGGCATGCTAGCTGAGGGGGCCCAGCACAGCCAGTTTTCATTTAGAGCATCTGTGCCAGGCCAGGGTCAGCCCTGCACACTCTCCCCATGGTGGGCCGCTGGACAGGCCCTGAAAAGGCCATGCAGGCACTTTCGGCCTCTGCTCACGGCCCCCATCAAGCCCACTTGCTGAGGCAGAGGTGGGGACACCTTCTCATGGAGGGGGAGGGAGAGGGCTGCGGGCACTATGATGGCATGTAACACGTCTCTTCTGAACTTTATTTTTTAGGTAGAAAACATGAGAGACCCTTAGGTGATGCCGTAGTCATATAGGGAAACCTTGGGAATTTTGGATTCTCTGAGCATGGAGAAAATATTCATGACTGAGAAGAGATGAGTGTTTCTTGGTAACTGTGACTGCAACACATCACATGAGTCCAACACAGCACATGCCACAGCACACCAAATACAACATGCCACATGGCTACAACACGCCACATCCCTACAACATGCCACACGGCTATACCATGCAACATCCCTACAACATGCCACACGGCTATGACACAGCACATGCCACAGCACACCAAATACAACATGCCACACGGCTATACCACGCCATAACCCTACAACATGCCACACGGCTATACCACGCCACATCCCTACAACATGCCACACGGCTATGACACAGCACATGCCACAGCACACCAAATACAACATGCCACATGGCTACAACACGCCATATCCCTACAACATGCCACACGGCTATACCATGCCACATCCCTACAACATGCCACACGGCTATGACACAGCACATCCCTACAACATGCTACATGGCTACAACATGCCACATCCCTACAACATGCCACATGGCTACAACACGCCACATCCCTACAACATGCCACACGGCTATACCATGCAACATCCCTACAACATGCCACACGGCTATGACACAGCACATCCCTACAACATGCTACACGGCTACAACACGCCACATCCCTACAACATGCCACACGGCTATACCACGCCACAGCCCTACAACATGCCACATGGCTACAACACGCCACATCCCTACAACATGCCACACAGCTACAACACAGCACATGCCACAGTGCACAAAATACAACATGCCACATCCTTACAACACATCACGTGATTACAAAACGCCACATGCTCACAACATGCTTCATGACTCCAACAGCCACATGCCTACAACACGCAAAATACTTACAACATGCCACATGACCCCAACACACCATATGCCTGCAACACTCCCCATTGCAACCACTTGTCTTGGGCTCCGGAAATGCCAGGCTTTTTATAGACATTGGAAAGTTGGGAAAGAGTGAGTGATTTCAGGTCTTGTTTGACTTGTAGGTCACATTCCCTCTGAGTCCCTCTTGGTCAGGTAAGGAATGTGATGGGAGAATGGAAACTATGACATTTTGGTGGGCAGATTCATGGGCCTTGGGAGGGCCAAGGAGGAACAACGGGACCTGCTGGCCCTGTTGCCCAGGGGCCATGGCCACTACCCATTGTCACACCTGCTTTACCTGCTTTACTCAGTAGTGAACTGAGGGTGGACATAGGCTGGCAGAGTAGCTCCCAGCCTCCTCCATCCCGCTGTATGCTGAGAGGGTGACCCCACAACCTAAACCTGGGGCTGCCCACGGTTCTTAGCTAGTAGGAGGGAAGGCAGGAACTGAGTGTCTGTCTAGCACTCAGTGGGCATGCTCTCCCTCTGAGAAGGTGCAGCTGACATGACCTGTGCCCATCACAGACTCTCCCATTCCCTTCTCCTGTGGGAGGCAGACCTGATCCGGGCCTATGTGTGGCTCCCCGGGGGCCACAGTGTCTGCCGTCTTGCTCAGCTGCAGGGGCAGGACACGGAGCCCCCCGGCATCCCCTTCATGCTCAGTGGCAGATTTGTGGTTACAAGTGACTTGGTGAACACCAGTTTGTTATTGATGTTTCTCGTTTCTGTAGATTACTGTGCACACGAGGCCTCTCAACGTTTTGAACAGATTGTAAAATAATTACGCAGCTCCTTAGAGGAGCTTCTGTGTTGTGACTTTGTAGCAGATTCAGGAATGCCGTAGCAGATTCAGGAACGCCCTTTCAGCCCTGAGCCTGAGCACAGCTGTCCTGGAATCAGGAGGCCACTGACAGACCCCAGAGCCAAGGTGCACCTTGTCCTTTGTGCCAGTCATATGACCTTGAGGAAATCATATACCCCTGTCTACAAATGAGGATAACAGCTGTGCCTCCCCTGCCCTCTCCAGTGCTGTGACAGTCCAGTGAGGTGACGGAACTGGAACAAAGGAGTTGGCAGTGTATCCCTAACTGAGCAGCTTCATAAACGGGGCCCTATTTGCATTTCAAGTGCTAGACAGACACTCAGTTCCTGCCTTCCCTCCTACTAGCTAAGAACAACCACTTTGATGAAGCTTGATGGTCTTCCATCAAGCACCAGGTGTTTTTATAGTTGAACTGCACTTTATCCAGGAGACCTTGTTAAGGACAACAAAGGATTGAGGAGAAAGGAAACTGGGTCCTTGCCCTTAAGGGAAGCATGGCAGACACCTTGGTCTTGTCACTGGTTTGCTCAGCCAATGCTTTTTTGTGGAAAGTGAGCACCTAAACCTGAATCAGGCCTGTCCTGTCCCAGAGCCACAGGAAGGAGACTCTGCTCTATTTCATGAAGTCTGGGAAGTTCTCAGTCTGTTTCTGATGCTGACGGGATGATCTGAACAGTCACTGGGGCCCAGTTAAAAATCACTGGAGCTTTAGGCTTTAGAGATGACGGGGACCAGGCTGGAACTGAGCCCTGTACTTCTCTGACAATTGGAGGCTGGGCTGGGCTGCACACGCTGATTGTGGGACAGGCAGGGCTCACAGTACTCACAGTTTGTGCAGGGAGCATGTCTGCTGAGAGGCTGGGTGCAAACACCTGCAGCTTGGGAACACTGATGTCCCCTCAGACTACTCAGTCCCCTATGCCAACCCCTCAGGAGCCTGCAGGTGAGTGGGTGGCCATGTGGTCCTTCTTTTCCCCGAATCTAGAGCCTCCTCGGCCCTCCTCGGCCCCCTAGAGGAGGGGACCCTGAACACCCATCTAGCACCCCCATGTCAGGCATGTGCAGGATCCAGGGCAGGGGCAGAGAACAAGAGGAGGGCTGGGAATGCGGGTCTCATCACCACACTCTAGGCCACAACGTGAAAGAGCTGAGGGAGGAATTAGGGGCTGGAACGGGGCCTTATTCTGCAGGTGAGGGAGCTGGGAGCTAATTAGATGAATGTTCAGGCTGCATGTGAGATGGGAGAACAGGGTGTCTAAGTCCAGAGGGAAGACGGGGCTCCCGAGTGTGGTGGGAGGAAGGACGGGGCTCCTGAGTGTGGTGGGAAGACGGGGCTCCCGAGTGTGATGGGAAGACGGGGCTCCCGACTGTGGTGGGAGGAAGGACAGGGCTCCCGAGTGTGGTGGGAGGAAGGATGGGGCTCCCGAGTGTGGTGGGAAGACGGGGCTCCCGAGTGTGATGGGAATACGGGGCTCCCGACTGTGGTGGGAGGAAGGACAGGGCTCCCGAGTGTGGTGGGAGGAAGGACGGGGCTCCCGAGTGTGATGGGAATACGGGGCTCCCGAGTGTGGTGGGAGGAAGGACGGGGCTCCCAAGTGTGATGGGAAGACGGGGCTCCCGAGTGTGGTGGAGGACAGAGCTCCCGAGTGTGGTGGAGGACAGAGCTCCCGAGTGTGGTGGGAGGACGGGACTCCCGAGTGTGGTGGAGGACAGGACTCCCGAGTGTGGTGGAGGACAGAGCTCCCGAGTGTGGTGGAGGACGGGACTCCCGAGTGTGGTGGAGGACAGGACTCCCGAGTGTGGTGGAGGACGGGACTCCCGAGTGTGGTGGAGGACGGGACTCCCGAGTGTGGTGGAGGACAGAGCTCCCGAGTGTGGTGGAGGACGGGACTCCCGAGTGTGGTGGAGGACGGGACTCCCGAGTGTGGTGGAGGACGGGACTCCCGAGTGTGGTGGAGGACGGGGCTCCCGAGTGTGGTGGAGGACGGGACTCCCGAGTGTGGTGGAGGACGGGACTCCCGAGTGTGGTGGAGGACGGGACTCCCGAGTGTGGTGGAGGACAGAGCTCCCGAGTGTGGTGGAGGACGGGACTCC
>CAUYTI010051820.1:0-43072 GCA_963575145.1 Galago senegalensis | reverse complement strand
TTTTTTTTTTTTTTTTTGAGACAGAGCCTCAAGCTGTCCCCCTGGGTAGAGTGCCGTGGCATTACAGCTCACAGCTACCTCCAACTCCTGGGCTCAAGCGAGTCTCCTGCCTCCGCCTCCCAAGTAGCTGGGACCACAGGCGCCCGCCACAACGCCCGGCTATTTTTTGGTTGCAGCCGTCATTGTTGTTTGGCGGGTCCAGGCTGGGGATTCGAACTGCCACCTTAGGTGTACATGGCTGGCGCCTTAGCTGGTTGAGCTATAGGTGCCAAGCCGGGAAATGCCTTTAAAACAGAATTTCCCTCTAAGCTCTGCTTGAGCTGCATCTCACAGATTTTGATGCTTTGTGTTTTCATGTTATCATCTAGTTCAAGGTGTTTTCTAATTTCCTTTCTGATTACTTGTGTGGCCCATGGGTTATTTGGAAAATGTGGTGCTTACTTAAGAGATGCAGTGTGGCAAGTCATGGCGGTATATGGGGTTGCTGACCTCTCTGCCTTCCTTATTTGAAATGTTTCATAATTCATACCTGTTGAAAATGAAGCAACACTTGCTTGCTCTAGAAATGCCACGTGACTCTTTCACTGCAGATCACCGCGTACTTGAACTGGCTGGTTCGGATGTGGTCTGAGACAGAGACCAACATTGTGGCCGTGGAGAGACTCAAGGAGTATTCAGAGACGGAGAAGGAGGTAAGGCCTTGGTCTCCAATGCGTCTTTACCCTAAAGAGATCTCTGAGCCATAGCTTGTACTCTCTGGCTCTGAGCGGGAAGGAAAGTTGGATCCCCCACCAGGTAGAAGTCCATCTGAGGCTTATCCAGCCTGTCCGTAGCACCTACTCAGGACTACCTAGTTTTAGGGTGAGAAAACAGTTTACAGTTACCCCAGCTATCCCCAAGGTATGGCTGTGGCATGCTGTGTGGGCATTCAGACAGCATTCATCACATAAGGAGGAAATTCTTCCTCTTCTAATTCTTTTATATCTTTTGTTAGTATCACAGGGAGCAGGGAAAGTCTTAGTTTGGTGCTAGTGCGTCTTTAGCACCACACTTAATTGAGAGTAAGATAAACAGCAGGTAAGCAGATAAACAGCAGCCTTCCCGCCCGGAGCAACCTCTCTCCAACAAAAGTCATCCGTTATGTATTTATATGAGGGACTCCTGTGATGGAAAATAATACTGGTTTTCCATTTGTGCTTGTAATAAACTTTCCTTTTAAAATAAGTTGAGAAATTAAGTACGAGTGAGTTGATTAAAAGTGTTAAAAGCAAATAATAAGAGAATCAATTAGACACGGATATTGCAGAAATCATGATGTGACAGGAATCCATCAAAGTTTCTGTAACCCGAGTCCCCGTTTTATAGTTGAAGAAAAAGGATCCTTGGGGAGGGACGATGGTTGATTTAGGTCACACGTGGATCAGTGGAACAGCTGGGACCAGGATCCAAGCCTCCAGGCTTTCATCCCATGTTGCTACCAATAACTGCCTTATTATTGGTAATGGTAGTGGGGATAATAATAACCACAGTAATGCTTGCTGACACCACATCCTCACTCCTACCAATAATAATGGGAACACACATTGTGCCCTTGTACTGTGTTAGGCCCTGTCCTAAACGTTTACCATGGAGTAATTCATTTCTCTTTATGCTTATGATTTAGATACTATTATCCCCATTTTGCTGATGGAATAAACTTTGAGACAGAGGTGAAGGGACTTGCTCATATTGATAATTGGTGGACCTAGCATTTGTGTCTATGCCATTGCCCCGTACTACCAAGAAAACACCCCTTGGGAGTGAGATCAAGGACTTGGCTAAATCTTTCCTGAGGGATTCACAGTGGTCACCTATGCCTAGTCTGTTAATATTTTGACAAGATGAACTGGTCTTGGTGATGAACATTTTTCAAATGGTGTGAGTGCCCCCCTGTGGAAACCAGGGTGCATTACACCAGGAGTTCACCCCTGCCCCCAACATCGAACAACTTATTTACAGGGTATTTAGTTGGTTTTTGTGACAGTTTTACCGAGGTCACATTTACATGCTATACAATTATCAATTTGAAGCGTGTAGTTCAATTTAATTCAGTTTTTAAAAGCATCTTACCTGTTCTTGCTTTTTTTTTTTTTGAGACAGTCTCGCTTTGAGGCAGTCACCCACCATAGAGTGCTGTAGCATCACAGCTCACAGCAACCTCAAACTCTTGAGCTTAAACGATTCTCATGCCTCAGCCTCCCAAGTGGCTGGAACTACAGGCGCCCACCACAATGCCCAGCTATTTTTTTGTTGTTGTGTTGTAGTTGTCATTGTTATTTAGCAGGCCCGGGCAGGCTTCGAGCCCACCAGCCCCAGTGTATATGGCTGAGCTACAGGCACCAAGCCTTTTTTTTTTTTGGCATTTTTTTTGGCTGGGGCTGGATTTGAACCCATCACCTCTGGCATATGGGGCCAGCACCCTACCCTTTTGAGCCACAGGCGCCACCCTGGCACCAAGCCTTTTTTGTTTGTTTTTATATATTTAGAATTAGGAGTATATTTGACAATGCAAGAGATAGTAAAGATCAACTCTAGTCCTACCACTGTTATATACTTGTATATATTTATTTAGAAAGTTCCATCCACTTCTCTCCAGGGCCCTCTCACTAGGTTCTTATAACGTAAGAATTTATATACGTCAGTTATACAATGGAGAGATGTTTGTTATTAAAGACAATTAATGTAAGAAGTTTATGGGGGAGAAGGAAAATGCTCTTGTCCTGTCCCCTCCGTTTCTCTCTTTCCCCAGAGTAGGTGGGTTGGGTGTTTCCTTCAGAGCTTTCCTTGTGTGTGTTCGCGTGCATACATTCCCACACATTTGTTTGCTTGTTTTGTTCTTTTTTTTCTCTTTTAATGTTAGTGGGATCTGCCTGTTACTTTGTGAGGGGCCCTTTTCCTTTAACCAGAGGCATGTTTGCATCCACGTATAGTAATAGTCGCCCCCGAGGGTTGCTCTGAGGCTAAGGTGAGCTCATTGGTCTGAAGCCCTTGAGCACACAGCACTCAATAAAAACACACTGTTATTTTATATAGTGCTTCCTTGAAGGGGTTGAAATTCTTGCCTAAAAGATGACTGATATTTTCTCGTTCTGCGTCCTCTTCTGTGTTTCTAAAGGATGTTTATCCACAAAAACCAAGTTCATGGTCTGCAGGTGCCTGGTCCCTGGCGGGAGATGAAATCCCATCAGGCTGCAGCCACTGAGCCTGGTGCAGTCCATGTCTAGTTGTGGTCCTCAGGAAATGCTGGACTCAACTAAGAAGCTTTTCAGGATAGGGGCTGGGTGACCCTGGGCGAGATATATCTTCTCTGTGTCTCAGTTTCCTTGTGTGGAAACTGGGGATGATAAAAGGACCCCACTGGTGGGATCGTGGTGAGGCTTGAGTGAGATAATTTGCTGGAGTTACTGGCACAGGGCCTGGTGTGTGGTGACTCTCCAGGTTTAGCTGTTGCTGTTACCGTTGCCCTCCAGCTGGGGTGGGAAGTTGGGGTGCCTCCCCTTTATTCTCCTATCTGTCCAGAGAGGGGACTCATTTCATTGATTTAGCTCATAAGTATTTCCTGAGCGTCTACTCTGTGCTCTGAGCCCTGGGATACAGCAGTGAACAGAGAACCTGTCCACCCAGAGTGGATAGTTGGGAGGGCACACAGGATAGAACAAACAAGCACATGAGCCCAAGAGGGCCGGCAGGCCAGTGTTGTGCTGAGACTAGAGATGTGCAGGACATGAGAGAGCCCACCAAGGGGCGGTGTGGGGAAGGGCATCCCAGGCAGCAGAACAAGGGCCTCACGGAGGCCAGTTCATGTTGGACCTGTGATATGTGGGTTAGACTTGGTGTCCCTCATGCTCTTCTCCCCTCCACCTCCTCTGCCATCCAAGGCTCCCTGGCAGATTCAGGAGACGGCTCCGCCCAGCACCTGGCCCCAGGAGGGCCGAGTAGAATTCCGGAACTACAGCCTGCGTTACCGAGAGGACCTCGACTTGGTTTTGAAGCACATCAACATTACCATCAATGGGGGAGAAAAGGTGGGTGCACCCTCCCACCCTGCCGTCCCTCCGCCATGTGTAGTCGGGCACAGGCTGCCACCACCGGGGGAATCCAGCTACAGCAATTCCCCATCTGGTTACATCTGTACCCCGGGAGTGACTCACTCTTAGAGCGTGATGGAGGGCAGCTGTTCAGGGTGTGTCCAGCAGCGGCACAGACCAGGAGCCTGAAGACCAAATAAGGCCCACAGATAGGTTTTGGAAGAAATCTGAGTATGTTGCAAATAGTAATCTGCAAACATTTTAGATAAAAATCTGTCTTCTGCTTCTCTCGAAAGATGAGAACATTGAGCAACATGGGGCCTGACCTCCCTGCCTGGCTCTTGCTAGGCAAGATGTGAACCTCTCAGTTCATCCTGGCCCCTGCCTGCCCTGTTTGTGTGACTACTTGGCCCCTGGGTGGGATTTGAATTTTTGACCTCTAGAATAAGAAGTTACCCCCACTCTTAGGGATGGCTCCAGGGAAGCGTGAAATGGTCAGAATTTTGGAATTGTCCCCAGTTCCAAGCTGTCCCTGGAAGATGTCCTTACCTGAGACCTTCAGCAGGAATCAGACCAAGGCTCTTCCTCGTCATTTGCTGGGGACAGTGCTGCTTTCATTTTATTAATTGTCCCTACCACAAGGCTCAGGGCGTTCTGTTCCCAGGAGATAATTTCTCTAACTTGTAAGAGTGGGAAGAGCAGAGTGGGCCGTGTTCTTGGCCAGTCCTTGTGGCTTCTCTGACCTGGTGGGGCTTGTGGCCGCATGCTGTGCTGTGACAGCTTTGTGAGAGGGTGGAGGGAGCCCACTCCCAAGGCCCCAGGTGAGAAACAGTGAATGATGACTGGAAGTCAGAAATGTCCATCCTTGGCCATTATCAGGGGAGCCTTATTCTCTTGAGGGACAATAAGGCGGCCGGGTCATACCAAAAAGGGGTGCCGGGGGGTCTGCTCGAATCTTTGAGGTATTTCCACAGCTTAGGATAGGAAACTCAACATCAGAAGAGAGAAAAACTGGGGGAAATGGGAAAATATCCAATAATTAGCTACTGCCTCATGCCCATCTCTTCAAAGGTCTCTAGTAGCTTATTAAAAAAGCTGATCAGTTCCTTGGGGAGCGAGGCAAAGGGAGGGGAGTCACTCCCTGGGGGAGATAGTTGACCAGATGACTGAACTGCTCTGAGCCAGCCCCTTACTGAGGACCCTATGGGGCAGGCAGGGCCTGTTCCTACCTGCCACTATTCCCACCTCATCCTGGACCCATCCCATCCCACAGGTCGGCATTGTGGGGCGGACAGGAGCTGGGAAGTCATCCTTGACCCTGGGCTTGTTTCGGATCAACGAGTCGGCCGGAGGGGAGATCATCATTGACGGGGTCAACATCGCCAAGATTGGCCTGCACAACCTCCGCTTCAAGATCACCATCATCCCCCAGGTGCGGGCTGGCCGTGGCCATGGGTGTGAGCTGGGGCTGGCACGTCAGCTCCTATGGTCCCGGAACAGCGACCAATGTATATTTCAGGACAGACATTAACTTGTGCCCGCTTTATCATTTCCACTGAAGGAATGCTGTGTTTCTTCTCCCCTGAGTCCCCTCTTAGCATATAAATAGCAATGTGGGAATCATCTGGGTGTCCATCTTGCACTCCTGCCCCCCGAGAGGCAGTTTCCCGAGTATCTCACAGAATCCAGGTGACACCATCTTCTCTCTCTTGTGGCTGCGATAGACTGAGGATCTCTGACCCTTCCAAGAGCTAAACAGGAAATAAGACTGGTTGCAGTGGCTCACGCCTGTAATCCTAGCACTCTGGGACGCTGAGGCAGGTGGATTGCCTGAGCTCAGGAGTTCAAGACCAGCCTGAGCAAGTGTGAGACCCCATCTCTAAAAATAGCCAGGCATTGTGGCTGGCACCTATAGTCCCAGCTACTTGGGAGTCTGAGGCAAGAGAATCACTGGAGCCCAAGAGTTGGAGGTTACTGTGAGCTGTGATGCTACGGCACTCTACTGAGGTTGACAAAATGAAACTCTGTCTTAAAAAAAATTTTTTTTTCTAGACCAATCCCTGAAGGTGGTGATTCTTTAATATGTTACCTTGTAAGGCTGGGAGTGGTGGCTCACACTTGTAATCCTAGCACTAAGAGGCAGGAGGATCACTTGAGCTCAGGAGGTTGAGAATGGTCTGAGCAAGAGTGAGACCCCATCTCTAGAAAAATTAGCGGGTGGCAGGCACCTGTAGTCCCAGCTCCTTGGGAGGCTGATACAGGAAGATCACTTGAGCCCAGGAGTTTGAGGTTGCTGTGAGCTATGATGTCACACGGTACTCTAGCCTGGGCAATAGAGTGAGACTCTGTCTCAAAAAAAAAAAAAAGTTGCTTTTTAGTGTAATGTTCCCTAAAGTATGGTTTTTTGTTTTTGTTTTTTGAGACAGAGTCTCATTCTATTAACCTAGATAGTTTGCTTTTTTTTTTTTTTTTTTGCAGTTTTTGGCCAGGGCTGGGTTTGAACCTGCCACCCCCAGCATATGGGGCCCATGCCCTACTCCTTTGAGCCACAGATGCTGCCCCCTGTTGACCTAGATAGAGAGAGTGCCTTGGCGTCATAGCTCACAGCAACCTTTTACTCCTGGGTTCAGAGGATCCTCTTGTCTCACCCTCCCAAGTAGCTGGGACTACTACAAGTGCCCACCACCAGGCATGGCTAATTTTTTCTATTTTTAGTAGAGACAGGGTCTCCCTCTGGCTGATCTTGAGTTTCTGAGCTCTAGGGATACTCCTAGCTCAGCCTCCCAGAGTGCTAGGATAACAGGTGTGAACCACCACGCCCGGCCACTAAAGTGTTTTTTTTTGAGACAGAGCCTCAAGCTGTCCCCCTGGGTAGAGTGCCGTGGCATTACAGCTCACAGCAACCCCCAATTCCTGGGCTCAAGCAAGTCTCCTGCCTCAGCCTCCCAAGTAGGTGGGACCACAGATGCCTGCCACAACACCTGGCCATTTTTTGGTTGCAGCTATCATTGTTGTTTGACGGGCTCGGCTGGATTTGAACCTGTCACCTTAGGTGTATGCGGCTGGTGCCTTAGCCACTTGAGCCACAGGCACCGAGCCCACTGAAGTGTTTTATGAGCATCTGTCTGAGAGTGGAAGGGATCCACAGAACTTTATGATTTGGAACTACTTGTGTTGTGTCTCCTCCTGGAAGATTCCCAACTCATGTTCCTATTAAGGGCTCTGGGAAGTTCTACAGAGAAGAAATCTGTTTTAATTTTGCTTTTTTTTTTTTCATCATTAACATCACCAGAAATAGTGAATCTGAGGAACTTTGAATCCACGTCTTAACAGTTCTGGCCAGAACTTTTTACTCACCACTTTTTTCCTTGGGTCACATCTAACATGACATGAGTGTCACATGCCACCTGCTGTCTTCTCTCTGAACAGGACCCCGTTTTGTTTTCGGGTTCCCTCCGCATGAACTTGGACCCATTCAGCCAGTACTCAGATGAAGAAGTCTGGACATCCCTGGAGCTGGCACACCTGAAGGGCTTTGTGTCTGCCCTTCCTGATAAGCTAGACCACGAGTGTGCAGAAGGCGGGGAGAACCTGAGGTAGGCGGGGCTGAGCAGAGGGACGCTGGATGAGGTCTCCTCAGCACCAGGAGGTCATGTGGGGGGTTTGAAGATTCTGTCCTCCTGCATCTACGTCAGAACTGGATTTGAGTCCCAATTCTGCCACAGAGGAGCCATCCATCCCTTCACCCATTGGAGCCTCAGTTTCTGTAAAATGCATTTCAATCCTGGCTCTTTTTACCATGAGGTTTAATGACCAGGGTGGACATTACATTTCTTTTCTTATACCAGCTCCTTTCACTTGAAAGTGGCTGTCAGTTGCTAAATTACTGAAAGGATTCCCTACTAGCTAGTAACTAATGCTTCTCTCAGCCATCCAAGTCCCCATGCACTGCCCTTTCTCCTGGGATCCCTGGGATCTGCCCATGATCCAGGACCTAAAGTGTTGATGCACGGGACAGCAGGGAACCTGCAGGGTCCTGCTCTGGTGTTATTGGTTAGTACCTGGTTCAGTCGTCCCTCTCCATGATAGCCAACTATGAAACTTCAAACAGCACTGAGTGTTGTCCACATGCTGGGGCAGCCAGCCAGGAGGCTTTGCTGCTGGTCTCGGCTGGGCTCATGCATGTGTGTCTGAAGGTCATTCTGGGGTCAGTGACCTGTTGGCCTCAACTGGGGTAATAAGGGTATGCCTTGTGTGTCCTTCATCCCCCAGCAGACCAGGCTTGTGGTTATGGCGATGGCAAGGCTTGCTCAGCCTTGCTCTGCACTCCTGCAGCAAACCTCGGCCAACCTCATGTTGGTCAGCTTCCTGTTGGCAAAAGCAGGGCACAGAGCTGAGTCCAGAGCAAGGGGTGGATGACCCCACGGTTGGATAAGGATGTGTGGATATGGTTCCATTTTGCTAACTACTATGCCAAAAATATTTTGAATATCACCTCTAAGTCCCATGCTGAAAATGATTCTGAACCTGTTTTTTGCGTAACAGGAGACACATCTGACTGATTGATGATGTCTGCTACAGGCACGGGTGCGGGGAGCGGGATGTGCTCTCCTTCTCTAAGCAACACAGGGTCTCTTTCTTCTCCCAGCCCAGACCTAGGTTAGGCTCAGGGTGGTCTGACACTATCTCCTGGTCTTTTCCTTCCTATCCAGCATCGGGCAGAGACAGCTTGTATGCCTAGCCCGGGCCCTACTGAGGAAGACGAAGATCCTTGTGTTGGATGAGGCCACAGCAGCCGTGGACCTGGAAACAGACAACCTCATTCAGTCTACCATCCGGACGCAGTTTGAGGGCTGTACTGTCCTCACCATCGCTCACCGTCTCAACACCATCATGGACTATACTAGGTGATCCCCTGGCACAGAGGCCTCTAGGCTTTGGGGGTTCACTGACCCCCTCTTTCTTTGGTCCAGTACTGTCCTTATGCCTAGTGACAGCACCAGGTGGTGGCTCCTGTCTTTATGCCAGGTAGTTCCAGGTATTTCTCAGGCATCACTCAGTCATTAAGGCAGTTAGCACATCCGCATGGGGTGCCTGCTGGGTTTCTGGAACTGTTCTGGGCACTGGAGACTCTGCAGGGTATTGTCAGACAAGGGACCAGCCTCAGAGACAGAACAGCTTAGATGAGGGAGACAGACAATGAACAGAGCAGCAAACCCACATGATTCAGAGGACTGTTAAGTGCTGGGGAGGAAGCCTAACAAGAGGACAGGGCAGCGGGCACAGTTCCTGGGCTCCATGGAAATGTTTACTTGTCTTTTAAAAATGAGAAGAAAAGGCCAGGCCCTGTGGCTGACCCCTGGAATCCAGCAATCTGGGAGGCCAAGGTGGGTAGATCATCTGAGCTTAAGAGTTTGAGACCAGCCTGAGCCAGAGGAAGACTTCATCTCTAAAAATAGCCAGGTGTTGTGGCAGGCACCTGTAGTCCCAGCTACTCGGGAGACTGAGGCAGGAGGATCTCTTGAGCCCAAGAGTTTGGCTCAGCGCCTATAGCTCAACCGGCTAGGGCGCCAGCCACGTACACCTAAGGTGGCGGGTTCAAATCCCCAGCCTAGACCCGCCAAACAACAATGACGGCTGCAACCAAAAAATAGCCGGGCGTTGTGGCGGGTGCCTATGGTCCCAGCTACTTGGGAGGCGGAGGCAGGAGACTCGCTAGAGCCCTGGAGTTGGAGGTTGCTGTGAGCTGTAATGCCATGGCACTCTACCCAGGGGGACAGCTTGAGGCTCTGTCTCAAAAAAAAAAAAAAAGAGTTTGAGGTTGCTGTGAGGTATGACACCATAGCACTCTACTACAGGCAGCAGAGAGAGACTTTGTGAGACAAAGTGAGACTTTGTCTCGAAAAAATAAGTAAATTAATTAAATAAAAGGAGAAAAAAAGAAGTAAATATAATCTAGACTAGATTATATTTGTTTTCAGTGACTGTGTTGGCACTTTTGTGTGGAGAAAGCAGCTCACACAGGCATCAGTGCGTGTGGCCCACAGAAGTCGTATTGTGGCCCTGGTGCCTGGATCCTGAGGGTTTTGAATTGAGCATGTGTGCTCAGGGGAGGCCTCTCTGAGGAGGTAGCATTTGAGCTGAGTTGGCTACAGGAAGATCCAGGACAGAGGTCAGCACCCTTTTCCTGTAAAGGGTCCGAATAGGTTCCACTTTGCAGGCCATCTGGTCTCTGACATTCTAGCACAAAAGCAGACATAGGCAATATGCAAATGAATAGGAATAGCTCTGTTCTAATAAGACTTTTTATTAAGATTTATTAAGATTTTGGCCTGTGGACCACAGTTAGCTAACCTTTGATCTAAAAGGAAAAACAAACATTCTGGAGAGAGGGTGCAGAGCCCCCGAAGTGCCCCTGAAAATGGAAACACATTTACTGAATTTGGAGGCTAGCAAGAGGGCAGTGTGTCTGGAGATTGGAAGGGACCAGTCGGTGGTAGGAGATGAGGCTGGAAGATTAAGTCTTAGAGCACCATGTAACTACAGTGAGAAGTTTGGGATTGTTCTAAGAGCACTCTAAGAGTGGCCTGACATTTTTAAAAGATCACCAAGCACCTACTATATGTACATGACAGGTGCTGTGTTGGCACTTTTGAGTTCCAGAGGGACATAACCAGAAGGATGTCAAAAGTAGGATGTGTTGGATCCCATAGGAATTTGTGTGCTAGGGTCAGAAAAATATGGTCCATGGGCCAAATCTGGCCCTCTGCATATTTCTGTGATTAAAGTTTTATTGGCACACAGCTGTGCCTATTCATTTTCCTGTTGTTGGATATGTTCAGACTATAAACACAGCAGAGATGACAGGTTGTAACAGAAACCTCATGGCCCACAGAGCCGAAAATATTTATTATCTGGCCTTTTTTAGAAAGGTTGCCAACTCCTGTTGTAGACAATGGTAAGATCTTTTTCTTTTATTCTGAGTGTAATGGGACAATGAGTGTAATTGATACCACTATGATCATTACTGTTCCTGCCATTATAGATATTAATTAATGACTAAGCCTCATGGGCATTTGACCTTGACTAGAAGTAGGGATTGAGGATGGGCCGTCAGTCAGAAGACTGCTTCATGAATCCTGGCTGATGTTAGGGGTCCAGCCCAAAGCAGCAACTTGCTGAGGTGGCTCGCAGGGCCACAGGTACCACCCCCTTTCCTACCCTCATGTGTGGACCTCTCCTGCAGGGTGATCGTCTTGGACAAAGGCGAAATCCGGGAGTGTGGCAGCCCCTCTGACCTCCTGCAGCAGAAAGGTCTCTTCTACGACATGGCCAAAGATGCTGGCTTGGCGTGAGCCCAGATCTGGCACACCTGGCCAGAACTGCAGGGCCAACATGCCAGCCTTCAGGGATGTCAGCGTCCTTGGGAAACCAAGCCTCCTACACCAAAACCAAAAATCAAGAAACCAAACCCCAAAACTGAAACTAATCCAAAGCAGCAGCTGCAGCAGCAGCAGCCACCATTCTGCCCCCTGCCTGGAAATGGCCATGAAGACAAAGGAGAGAGAGTTGCATCCGACCCAGAGCGCACCCCTCACCTCTGGGGCCCCTTTGAGACAGCACGAATGTTCTCACGCCCTGGGAGTGCACGCTGTGCCCTGCTGCTTCCCAAAGCGGAGGTTTGGTACAGAATATGCTAGTGACCAAATCCAGCCAACTGCCTTGGGTCTCTCCACCAAAGTCTGTGGACTCTGAGTCTTCAAGAAGCTCCTGGCCCCTTCGGTTCTCCAACATCCTTGTCTGGTTCCACCCAGAAAGCTTCATTTCCTTGAGCCTGCAGCTTTGAGGTTGAGGGGCTTGGTGAAAATCATTCTCTCCTGTGGCAGTGTGTCCCCAGGGCCTGGACCGTCCTCCTGACAACATCTGGTCTTCCAGGCATTCACACAGACACTGGGAGCTGACATCTCAGAGCTGCCTCCCTGGGGCATATGTCCTCATCGAAGAGACTTAGCTGGACTAGTGGAGTCCGGGCCCGGGGCTTGTCGTCTCGTAGAGCTGACTGCCCAGCTTGGGCTCGCCTGCCCGGTGCTCCAGTTTGCCTCACTTTCCTTCCTGCCTCCTTCCTTTACCCCTCCAGGTACCCAGAGAGGAAGGTCTGCTAAGGGTTACGAAACATCAGAAGCAAAGGGCACAATGTGCCTCCACAGATCACCAGCTGGTACCAGGAAGAGTCCCTTTAAGTCTTCTCAGTTCTGGGTTTTAATTCTGCACCATTGGCATCGAGTTAGCTGCCAAGGGGCAGCACAGCGGGAAGCTTGACATTGAGTTACCAATTCTCTTGTATGGATGAAAAAAGAATCCATCCTCGAATAGCAGTTTTTGTTTTTTTTATAAGTTCTCCTGGGAGAAAAATAGTCTCACGACTTCACTTTCTTGGAAGGAAGTATTAGGCCAAGGAGCAGCATCCCCGGGGAATAGTCCAAAGCTGGGCCTGTGTCTGCCACTCGGTCCCCTGCGTTCCTGGGAGGAAATGGAGAAGCAGAGTCCTCCGGAGTCTCTGCTCGAGAGGTCTTGGGTGGAGAACAAAGTGAGCCCTAGAAAGCGGCGGGAGCTGACGGCTGCCCCAACCTTCCTACTTGCTGTGACTTACCTTGGTGGCTTCAAACCCAGAGCGTTTCTTTCTTTCAGGTGGAAATATTTATTTTTTGTAAGTTATACCATTCTTTCACATTAGATAAACCAAGTTTTTTTGGGAGGGATCTTTTTGTAATGACTTACACTGGAAACATGAATATTTGCAGTAAAAAAAATATATTTTATTTCTTTCTAAATGACTGTTCCATTTTTGGGGGGCATCAGCAAAGGTTCCAGCCCTCTGGTGGGGTCAGGAGGCAGCATCCTCCCGTGGGCTTCTTTCCCTTTGACAAGTGTGCTGCCTCCAGCAAGAGCTGTTGCCAGGAACGGGGAGTGTAAAGGTCAAGGTTCAGGTGGGGCTTAGTGGGGAGACAGCACACTGGCAAGGTGGACACAGCCAAAGCCTCGGGGTCGGATAGACCCAGGCTGGAGTCCTGTTCTTGCCCTTTGCTGGCCATGCAACCCTTGTCACTTAGCCCTTGTGCCTCAGTTGCTCTGTTTGTAAAAGCAGGCTCATCCTACCAAGCCCCTGGGTTATTACAAAACTGAGCAGTGATGTGTGTGGTACGTGTAGCCTAGGTCCGGTTCTAGGACAAAGGTGAGTCACAAATCACTTGTGCCCAGAATGACTCTTGAAAGTCCCTTTGCATCAGGATAGGTGAGGCTGTGCTTCATCACCAGGTGGCCATTCAAGTCTTGGGAGATGAACACGGGCTGGCTTCTCACTCACGCAGTTCTTGGTGATGGTCAGGTGCCTCTAGGGCAGCTGCTTTCCACAGGGCCACCAATGCAGACTACACTGGTCTTTTGACGTTGCCTCCCAACAGCTGGCTTGCAGGTTCCCCGCAGTGGGGGCAGGGAGAATGGGCTGCTCAGACAGGAAGTGAGGTCCACAGGCCAAAAGGAGTCACGTGGCCTCAGCCAAACCACAGAGGAAGCTGGGGGTGCAGGGCAGCGTGTGGAAGGGAAGTCTTTCTCGCTATCCGAATCGTTGGGCTAAGTTATAGATAGTGGGATAGTGAGACTAACGTGTTTGATTTCTGGCTTTGAATTGGGTGAGTCAGGGTGGTGAGGAAAGCCTGTATTTGGGGAGCCACCATTTCAACCAAACTCTGAAACCATGCACCTAGTACACACGCAGGGGAAACATTTTAGCACTGGAAGCTTTCCCTCGAGCGCTGTTGTCCCTGATAGAAATCGCTGGCCCGTATCAAAGACGACAGAGTCCGATGATGCTCAGTTAAAAGCTAGTGGTCATGACCATTGGCAGACCTGGATCTGCCAGCTAGGGCGTCTTCACATTAGAAGTGAGATGTATATTTCTGTCTCAGAGCCTGACTCTGAGGATTGAATCCCGGGTCAGGTCCTAAGCGAGTCTCTGAGAACTCCACCTGGTATGTGCTGGGTGGGGCAGCTGGGTGCTCCTGCCCCTAGCTGGCCCCCAGCCACACTCAGTCTCTTCTCGACCTGGCAGCCATAGGCATTCCATAAAAACACACAGCTCCTGCATCATGTCCCCTATGTCCCTGCCTCACAGCTCTTGAATCACATCCCCCATGTCCCTGCCTCAGAGTAGCTACCACGGCAAGATCTGCACCGCCTGGCTTCCTGCCATCTCTGTCCCCAGCACTTTCCTCTGGCCCCATGGTCTTCATGCTGCTCAAGAGTCCCCCCTCTTCCCTGTTTCAGAATGGCAGCTCCGTGAGTGCGGAGGTCGCGCCTTCAGAGCACAGGCACAGCACACATTGGCAACTGGCTTCCTTGCTGGGGACAGAGCCTGGGCTGAGGGTAGAATCACAGGGGCCTCTTGGTGGGAACTGGCCTTCCCAGGCTGTGGTTTCCTGTCAGTATAGCCAGGACTATCTCATTGTGAGGACAAAAGTAGGTCAGGAAGGCGCCCAGCACCATGCCTGGCCCTGAGGACACCTTTGTATGTGGTGGTCATTCATCTGTCCTTCCCCTTCTCCACATAATCCACACTGGCTGAGCCTCTGAGCTATGCTCTGTGTCAGGTGCTGGGCTCCCTCGGCTCAAGGAAGAAAGGAAGCCCCTCCCTACCTTTGTCCTCACGGTGGGATTCTAGAGCAGGGGTCAGTTCTTAGCAGTGAGCTGACGGCCTAGAGATCGAGAAGAGGCTCCATGGCCTGATGGTAAGGTCATGGGCTCTGAGGCCAGATGTCCTGGGTGGGGACACACCTGGTTACGTGCTGCCTCGATTTTCTCATCTGTCCGAGGGGCTGAATGGCCTAATCATAGGACAACTATGAAGGTGGCCTGATGGTAGCACCCTCTTCATTAAAGGGGCCCAGTGAGATGGTGCCTTCCTTCTTCGGTTATAAGAGTCAACTGGATGACCTGTTGCAGGTGTGTAGAGCAGCATCTGGGGCATACAGTTAGTTATGTGTTTGCAGTGACTCGGTGACAGTGGTGAGGATAAAGGGCCCACTGGGGCAGCACTGGCTGAGGAAACTGTCTACAGCTTTGCTGGGTCTCAGCTGTGTTCCACCTGCCTGCTGGGCCTTGCTGGCCAAAGCCCATGGCAGGGGGGGTTAATGGCCCAGGTGGCTCTGCTGGCTGGTGCCCAGGGCACTGTGGTGTGGGCCCAATAGCAATCTTCTTAGCAGGTGTCACGGGCACTGGCTTCCACGTGTTGGCCACCCGTGGCCCGTAGGCTGTTTGTTCTCTGGCCAACGCTGGTCTATGAAAGAGGCTCTGGTGGCCCTGGAGCAACCCCAGCTGAGTTTGTCGAGCCTGGCAGCCTCTGCTTGTGATCTCTGCAGAGGAGACTGGGGGTTTGGCTCCAGGCAGAGACAAGGGCTGCGTCTGGCCCCTTGCCTTTCACTAAAGGATGGACATACTCTGGTATTAGATAAACTCAGGAGTAGGTCCCCACTCTGCCACATGCTAGCGGGGGACATTGGCAAGTCTTGTCAACTCTGTGAGCCTCGGTTTCCTCCCCTGTAGAATGGGGCCAGTAAGAGGTAAGGATTGTGGGTCCTTACCTCTTACTCCCCAGGCTCCCTTACCATGGAGCATGGTTGGAGGCAGTTAAGGACCCACTTTGAAGGTACCCATGTGAGTTGCTGGCCATGTTTTGGCCAAAGGAGATGGAAGCTGTGATTAGGTCTAGAGTTAGATTACCCTGGGCCCAAGAGGGGATTACACATCGCTTTGTCAGGATGGGCCATCAAAGTCCTGCTGACCTGGCTGGGGCATAGCAGGCCCTGCGTTCTCAAGAGCAGGTGGGTTTCCATCCCCTGACCCCTGCACCAGCACAACTGCTGCCCTAGGTTATCCATGTTAGTGGGGCCAGTTGACCAGTGATTCTCAGCCAGGTGCTTTGATCCCCCAGGGTCACAACTACAGGGGCTGTGGGGTCTGCTACTGGCACCCAGTGGCTAGAGGCCAGGGATGGTGCTGAACGTCCAGCCATGCAGAGGACAGGCCCCCACAGCAGGGAGTTATCTGGCCCCACATGTCAACAGTGTTAAGGGTGAGAAAGCTGATGTCTCACACTGCCTAGCAGTCTGTGTGTGACCTTCTGTGTGGCTTTCTTAGGCTCTTTGTTCCTCTCTCTGGTTCCTGCATCTGGCTATATGAGTCCAGTGTTGGCTTTCTGACCAGAAATAGGTGCCCCCGCCTTCAGTTGGGTCTGTCCCGACCAAACAGCACCTGCAGCAGAAATGTGAACAGAAATACTGGCTGTTAGGACTCCCCCAAGAAGCTGCATGACTTGTGCCAAGTCCTGGGACCGTAGAGTCCTGGTTCCTCCCACTGTTGGAGACAGGACACACATATGATACTTGCTGGTGCCCGTACAGCACCCATGCTTGGTGAGGGGACCTGGCTGCGTGTGTCCTTGGAGCTCTTGCAGAGGTGGGGCGGTAAGGGGTGGGTACAGGCAGTAGTTCTCAGTCCCTGTCCCCCATTACCCGCCCCCCGGCCCTCTCCACTCTGAAATCAGACACAGGAGCTTTAATGCCATGGCAGACACCTGATCAGCCGGTGCTGGGGGGACACATGAGGGACCAACTTGTGCCCTCACTGTGGTGGAGGCACAAACATGTGATAGAGCTGTATAGAATTAAGCACACACAAATGAACTCAAGTGGGAAATCTGAAGACTGATATTATAAATTGTGTCAATTTCCATATCTTTCCTGACCGTGATATTGACTGGAGTTTTACAAGATGTTACCTTTGGGAGAAATAGGTTAAGGGGTTAAAGGTCTCTCTGAATTATTTCTTCTTTACAATTTGTATAGGTATCTAGAATTAGCCCAAAATAAAAGGGCGAAACTGTAAAAAAGCACATATGCTGTGGCTGTCCCTAGCCCTAGGCATCCTGACTTAACGGGTGGGAGGGGAGCGTGGCATGAGTGAGTCCAGGGGCAGCCAGGGCCGAGGGATGCTGTGACCCTGGCTCCAAGGTGGACAGTGCTGGGTGGGCCCTGGGTATTTTGGGGTCTGATACTCTGTTTCTCTGCCACTTTCCTCCCAGGGAGCAAAGCAGGGTGTAGACTCCACATTGTTTGGAGCCTCCCAGGCCATCCAGGTCACTTGCGTCTCCAGGGTGCTGCAGGATGTCCAGGCAGTGGGGGTTGGTGGAGGAGCCTGGTTCAGGCCAGGCCTGACTCCTGGGCCAGCCTATAGAACAGGCCCTTCTGGGCCAGCAGCTGGGCCGGGCTGCCGCTCTCTGCCACCTGCCCCTTGTCCATGACCAGTACCCTGCAGGAGAGAGGGAGGCAGGATGGCTCTTGGGCTACCAGTCCAGGCACTCAGTGGCTCTTTTAGCACATCTGGGCTGAGGTTTGCACCTCTAGAGCGCCACTTCCCGTGGAGGTTTCTGACCCTGACAGCCAGGTTGGAACACTGCTGGGCATGTGTCCCTCGGGGCCCTTTCAGCTCTCCGTCCTAAGCCTTGCGGCCAGGGGCAGGGGCCTTACCGTGTGCAGTCCATCACGGAGCTCAGGCGGTGGGCGATGAGCAGCACAGTGCACTGGGCAAAGCAGCGCCCGAGGGAGGCCTGCATCTGCTGCTCGGTGCCCGGGTCCACCGCTGCTGTGGCTTCGTCCAGGATGAGGATCTGGGTTTTCCGGAGAAGGGCACGTGCCAGACACAGGAGCTGCTTCTGACCCACGCTGGGAAGGAGCGGAATAGTTAAGCCAGATGTACAAGGCATGCCCACAGTGGGTTAGGGACAGCACTGTGTGTGCCTCCCCATGCCTGGAGTCTGTGGTCTAGAGAACAGGTAGGAACCCCCACCCTGCCATCTTTTAGGACGCTGACTATAGGCAAATCCTCCAAATGCTTTGTGCCTCAATTTCCCTGCCTGGGACAGGGCTTTATTTCTATTCTATGGGCTTACTGTGTGCAGACACATGCTAAGCAAATGCTTGTGTATATATAAACTCTATCCTCAAAATGACCACAAAGGTAGGTATTGTTCTTCTCTTCTTTAGAGAGGGGGAAACAGATGCAGAGAGGTCAAGTGGGCTTGTCCAAGGTCACAAAGTTAATGGTGGACCCAGAATTTGAACCCAGGTCCTCTGACTCCAGAATCTGGGGTCCTCATGGGCACTTCCTCACTGAGTTATGAAAATAAGTTGTATAAAAGTATGTGCTCGTCACAGAGCAAGCCTTGGTGGGAAGTCCCATCGCCTAATCAAAGAGGGAGAAGCTGAGACTCAAGGTCACATAGCAAGTGAGACCCCTGCCCCAGCTGGGAACCAGCCCCTGGGGACCCAGCATGGCTGGGGCTATTTCCTGCCATTCTTCTTCCTCACGTGGCAGCCCCTTCCACAAACACGTCTCTTCAGAGAATCAGAACCTACTGTGGCTGGGCGGGTGTTGGAGTGCCCAGGTCTTGCCCCAGCCTCACCACCGCCAAGCTGGGTGCCCCAGGGGGACGTCTCAGGCCTCAGATTCCAACTCTGTGAAATTGGATTTGTGAGACTGGCTCTGAGGATTAGCATTTGTTGTTTCCTATATATCAGGCACCATTTTGACAGCTTTGCACATACAACTCAATCCTTGCACAGGGAGGTGGGTGCTTGTATGCTCATTTCACAGATGAGGAAAGTGAGGCAAAGAAGATTAGATAATTAGTAACTTGCCAAGTCCTACAGCTAGTAAGTGGGGGAAGCTGCATTTGCACTGGGCAGTCTGGAGCCCACGCAGCCACATCATCTCTCTGGTGCTGGAAACCATTACCTCCCCAGGCCCTTCTAACGCCCTTAGAGGCAGATGGGTTTATGAATTCAGAACATATTGTTTTTCAAAAAGGCATAAATACCTGTCACCTATGATCACAGCAGCGGTTTTCACAATAGCCAAAAGGTGGAAACAACCAAGATAGCCATCGATAGGTGAACTATGCATATAATGGAATATTATTCAGCCTTAAAAAGAAAGGAAATTCTGGGCAGTGCCTATGGCTCAGTGAGTGGGGTGCTAGCCCCATATACCGAGGGTGGTGGGTTCAAACCCAGCCCCAGCCAAACTGCAACAAAAAATAACTGGGCATTGTGGTAGGTGCCTGTAGTCCCAGCTACTCCAGAGGCTGAGGCAAGAGAATCACCTAAGCCCAAGAGCTGGAGGTTGCTGTGAGCTGTGATGCCACAGTACTCTCCTAAGGGCGACAGAGTGAGACTCTGTCTCTAAAAAAAAAAAAAGGAAATTCTGACTTCTGCTACAACACAGATGAGCCATGAGGACATTACACTAAGTGAAACCAGGTCACAAAAAGACAAATACTGTACAATTCCACTTATATGAGGGATGTAGAGGAGCCAAATTCAGAGAGAGAAGTAGCACGGTGGCTGCCAGGGGCTGGGGGAGTGGGATGAGAAGTTATTGTTTAGTGGGGACACTGTTTTTTGTTTGTTTGTTTTGAGATAGACTCTCCTTTGTGGCCCTGGGTAGAGTGCCGTGGCCTCACAGCTCACAATAACCTCAAACTCCTGGGCTCGAGTGATCCTCTTGTCTTAGCCTCTCAAGTAGCTGGGACTACAGGCTCCCACCCCCACACCTGGCTATGTTTTAGAGACAGGGTCTCACTCTTGATCAGGCTGGTCTTGAACTCCTGAGCCCAGGTGATCCATCCACCTCAGCCTCCCAAAGTGCTGGGATTATAGGTGTGAGCCACCACCCCTGGCTGGGGACACTGTTTTATTGCACAACAATGTAAAGAATGTACCTAAGACTAATGATCTGTGCACTTAATAGTTAATTTTCTTTTTTTTTAATTCATAGCCTCAGTGGGTATGAGTTGAGCACCCAATATCAAAGATGATATTTTTGTAGTAAAATAAACACTTAACTACTGAGTGGGATAAATAAAGACTATAAATAGCCTCATGTCAGTTGAGGTTGTGTTTTGCCACCAAATAAATTTAGGAAGCTCTAATAATTTGGGAAAAAGGATCTTGGTATGTGGAGATTGTCAGAATGTGGAATCCTGTGTGACTTTTTAGCACAACAAGGCTGATACTCCTCTGGAAGGAGCCTGCCCCCTGCCCCTCTGTCCCACCTCCCAGCAGGTCCTGCCATGGTGGGTGGGGGGACCATACCTTAGGTCTTCGCCTGGCTCGGTGCACGTGTACTGCAACTGGCCCGGCAGGCTGGCTACCAAGGCTTTGAGCTGCACGGTTTCCAGGGCCTCCCAGATGGCTTCATCCATGTGCTCCTGTAACAGGTCGAGGTTCATCCGCAGAGAGCCGGGGAACAGGATGGGGTCCTGGATGAGAGGGGCAGCATGTCAGAGTCAAGAGTCTGCTGTACCTCCCACCTTTGCCCACCACCCCCCACCAGCCTCACCTGGGGGATGATGGTGATTCTGGACCGGAGTGTGTGCAGCCCCACATTGGCAGTGAGGACCCCATCAATCCAGACTTCCCCCTCAGCAGCCTCCTGGAGCCGCAGTAGGCCCCCGGCCAGGGAGGACTTCCCGGCCCCGGTCCTGCCAACAATGCCCACCTGCCAGGTGACAGGAGGGCAAGAATGGCTCTGACCAGGCCTGGCCAGAGGAAGGCAGGCGGGCCACAGCTCAAAAAGGGTTGTGGGTATCTATTTGGGAGATGTCTCCCCTGTATCCGTGATCTGTCCATCCATTACCCTGTGAACACTCATCCTTTTCATCTGCCCACACTTACATTTTTGTATTTTTTATTTTTTTTTGAAACAGAGTCTCACTATGTCGCCCTCAGTAGAGTGCTGTGGCGTCATAGTTCACAGCAACCTCAAACTCTTGGGCTTAAGCGATTCTCTTGCCTCACCTCCCAAGTAGCTAAGACTACAGGTACCTGCCGCAACGCCCAGCTATTTTTTTTTGTTGTTGCAGCTGTCATTTAGCTGGCCTGGCTGGGTTTGAACCAGCCAGTCTCGGTGCACGTGGCTGGCACTGTAGCCACTGTGCTATGGGAGCTGAGCCATTTTTGTATTTTTCTCAGTTGCCCTTGTTCCAACATCTCTCCTGTTTTTTCATCTGTTCCTCTACTCTTCCTTCTCTGCCTCCCTCCTTCTCAATCCTTCTATCCATCCCCTTCATCACCCCCTCCTTCCTCCCCATCCTATCCATCCATCTCTCATCCTCTCCTGCCCTATCCATCCATCCTTTCATTATCTCTCCTTCTGCCCATCATTTTTCTCAGCCTTATGCTTTTCTCTGTCTGACACATGATAGGGGTTCAACACTATTTGATTCATAAGTGAATGAAACCTACAGGTCACCCCACCATATGTCATGCACATGTATAGGTATCAAGAGTACAGAAACCAAAGGGTCCTTGCTCCCGTGTGGAGCATCTGGTCTAGGAAACAGTGCAACTGAGTAAACTAAATTTTATTTTATTTTTTGAGACAGTCTCACTATGTTGCCCTCAGTAGAGTGCCCTGGCATTATAGCTCACAGCAACCTCCAACTCCTGGGCTTAGGCAATTCTCTTGTCTCAGCCTCCCAAGTAGCTGGGACTATAGGCGCCTGCCACAACCACCGGCTATTTTTCTGTTGCAGTTGTCCTTGTTGTTTAGCAGGCCCAGGCCAGGTTTGAACCCGCCAGCCTTGTTGTATGTGGCTGGAGCCATAACCATTGAGCTATGGGCACCGATCCTAAACTAAATTTTAATACAGAGCAATGAACAATCACTCTCTGATCAAGCTCTGGATCTGAAGCAATTGAAGGAAGCAAAGAAGGTGCTGTTCATGCTACCTGGGATAGGATTTGACGGGTGTAATCAGAGAAGACTTCATGGAGGAGGGGATACTTGAGTGGAGTCTTGAAAGATGAGCAGGAGGTCAGGGAAGATGACATGTGGCAAACCACAAAGACTCCAGGTAAACCACATCGCACGTGTTTACAAGACAGAAACTCATTGAGCTTACAGCATCTTGTGTCTGCCTGGTGCCCACAGACAGCTGCTGTACAAACGTTGGCTAAACCCTGCAGAGCTGGGAAGGTGGGCAGAGCCCTGACTGGCAAGCTCAGAAATTCAGACTTTACCCAGAGGGAAGGTGAGAGCTGGTAGGTTTTGAGCAAGAGAATGAAGTGCTGTGTCACTCATGCTGATAAAGATCACAGGAGAACAGACAAGAGGTAGCCAGGCCGATTCTGTTGGGAGCCTGGAGGGGAGACAGTGAGGGTGACAGAAGTGTCTGTAGGTAGGGGGGGAAGAGAAGGATTTGGTGCAGGCGCCTGGCTAAGCATCTGTAAAATGGGATAATACTAGCACTTCTTCACAGGATTGTCGTGACAGTTAAAAATGAAAATAATAATAAAAGCATCAATAAGCTTTTTCTGTAGTACTTGCTAAGAGCCAATGATTTTTTTATGTATTAACTCAAATGTCACAATGACTTATGAGGCTGACATTAGTCCCATTTTACAGATGGGAAAACTGGGACTGAGACATAAGTGACATGAACCCATCCATGTAAACTGGGTAACAAATTTGGAACATTTAACACTCTGTCAATGTCAGAAGAAGAAGAAAGTTGGGGACTGGACTCCCTATCTGACCACTTCCTGAGTGGTCACCACATGGAACCAGGTTTGGGGAAGATGAGGAATCTAGTTTAAGGTGTGGGGGACCCAAACACTTAGGGATCTGGGAGGGGGGGGCTCTTAGGGCATGGCTGGTGCTCAGGGCCGGGCCCTAAGTCCTGCCCTCCATGGAGATGTTGTGGGAGAACTGCTCACCTTCTCTCCTGCGTGGATCTTGAAGGACACGTCCCGTATGGCCAGCGGGAGCTCAGGTCGGTATCTGAGCCCAAAGCCCCGGAACTCAATCTCCCCGCCATGAGGCCAGACCGGCTGAGCTGCACAGGAGGGCAGCCTCCAGGGGGCCTGGAGCAGGAGACGACACTGGGTCAGAGCGCTTTCCTCCAAGGCTTCTCACAAGCTGGCCCACCTCTCTGCACCTCAATTTCCTCTTCTGCAAAATCAGCGTATTTATTGCTATTATGCAGGGGTTTTATGGGCATTAAGATAGAGCATGGGAGACGGTGGTGTTGAAAACAAATATCTGGTATGGTGAAAATAATAGCGGTGTTAACCACCTTTAATCTTTTATTATCATTAGCCACTGTCTATTGTCATAATAGTCTCTTTTCTTGTCAGGGGAAAAAACCACTCCCATGCTTGTGAAGGGGACAGGACTGTGCGATGCAGAGGGGAGATCAATGCTGCTGTTTCCTGCTCCTGTGACCTTAAACAGATCAATCCATGCCCTTGAGCCTTGGTTTCCTAATCTGTGCAATGGGGCTAATGAGAACAGTAGGTGTGTACTAAGTGGTCACAGTGGGCCAGACCCTGTGCCAAGTCCACTATTGTAGGATCTCATTTGATCCTACAGTAAACCCAGAATGTTACATTACTGTCACCTTGCTACGTTGCTGACCCATTTCTATGTTACTATCACGTTGCTGGAATGATGCTACCAAGTGACTATGGTATTACTGCTATGTGGCTGTTGTGTTACTGTAATGTTGTGGCTATGGCTGCACTGCTCTTGCATTGCTGTTCCTCTTGGTCCCCTGTCGCTTGATAGGTGACCTGACACGAAGCTAGGAAGTAAAGGAACCAGGATTTGACATGGCACCAGACCCTATGCTCTTAACCATTGCGGCCATCCTGGCTGTGACCCTGCCCCGCAGTGGCACAGGCTGAGTGGCAGGAGAAGAGAGTACGGATTCTAAAGCCCATAGCAGATGTGAACCTAGGTGCACTGTCCTCCCCACATCCCTTCTGGGGCACAAGCCCTGCTGAACCCCCCCCCCCAATAACCTCCTTGGGCGTCCGGGCATAGTCCTTCATCCGCTCCACTGACACGATGCTGCCCTCCAGGTCCGTCCAGCTGCGAACAGCCCACTGCAGCGTCTGGGTCACCTGTTACAAGACGACAGCTCAGGCTGGGTTCCGCAAGGCTGTGTCAGGCTCTTAGGCAGAGGCTGGGAGTAAAGATGCAGGGATGGGCCAGCCTGGGGGCCAGGCCCGGGGTAGGGGGAGCAACTTGGCTGCCACCCATGAGATTGCTTCCTTCCTTCCACAGAACCAGGGTATGCAGACCAGAAAAGAGGCCCCAGATACCAGCTTTCCAAACTGTCCGGATACTGGTGGGGAGACAGGACCAGACAGCATGTGTGGCCCTCCCAAGGACACTCAGCAGGTCCTGGGCCTGCCGATTATACTTTGACAGTTTCCCCAGAGGAGCAGGGCCTGTGAGCCATGAGTCCCCCTTGACTGCCTTCTTAGTGTTCCTCTAACACGAGGGTGGCCCCCCTGCCCCCATGGCCTTCCCTCCTGCTGGTTCCTCATGCCCCCAGGCCATAGCTCCTAGTCACCTTACCAGAGAGGCCTTCCCAGATGTGGGATAAAAACATTCCCCTCCCCCAGTGTGTTCCATCCTCTTACTCTTTGAAGTTGAAGCTCAGGTGCCTCAACTGTAAAATGAGGATATTAGCAGTCTCCCTGATGGGGTCATGGGCAGGGTTAAGTGAGTTAATATTTGTCAAGCTCTAAGAACCCTGTCTCCTTAACAAATGCTACTTAAAATGTTTTTATATATTTTTTCATAGACGTCATGACCTGGCATTACATATTGTTATTAATACTTAACAAAAAGTTAATGATGCACTGAAATGCACTTTGCAGCACATACTTTATCCTGGCTAGTCTGTATAACATCAGAAGTGAGGGGATTACTGACCCACTTTCAGGCGAGCATGAGACTCCAAGAGGCAAGACTTGTGCCCCAAGTCCAGCAAAGTTGCCTCAGCTAAATCCAGCCCATATAGAGCTGTGTTTCTCTCACTGCTTGGCACTTTGGACTCAGGGTCTTTGAAGGTCCCACTGGCAGGAGCCTGTCCATCTCTGGTTCTGCCCGCTCAGGTTGGGGGTGTTGGAAATACCTGGAGGGCAGCAGAGACAGAGAAGCCCACGAGGCCGGCACTGAGATGGGCCTTGCTCAGCACGGCACAGATAGCAGCCACGAACACCAGGCTGTTCCCCAGGAGCTCCATATTGGCAGCGAGCCACCTGCCAGGGAGGTAGGAAACAGCGGGGTCAGAGGGCACCACCATCTGCCTCTCCGGGCCAAACACTCATTGCTGTGCCAGCTGCATGTCCCTGGGATTCCCAGCAATGGCCTCTGCACCCCAGGCCTCACCCAAGCTGGAGAGGAAGGTGACACCGTCCTGTGTTGCCTAAGCTCAGCTTAAGGCCTGGCACAGTCTTGGTGCTTGGTGGAGCTTTACTCGGCTGCTGCTTTGCTGCCTCTGCAATGTGCCAAGCCATGTTTCCTGTGCAGTTCTCCTGTCTTGAACCCTGACCTTGGTCTTCACATGGCCAAGATTTTCATGCACAAGTCAGCTCACACATCACTTCCTCAGAGAGCCTTCCCTGACTGCATCTCCCTTTTCTGATAAGATCCTCCTCAGTAGTTATTTCTTGTGTTTAATCAGTTGTTGATTATTAGTCTCTACCCATAAATCAGGAGCTCCATGAGAGCAGCAACTATGTCTGTTTCATTCATAGCTTGATCTCCAGTACTTAGTATAGGACCTAGCACATAGTAGGTGCTCAACTAACATACCTTGCATGGATGAGTGCGTGGGTACCCCTCATTGATTTCCTACTCTGCCATTCATTCATTCATTCAACAGATATATACTGAATACCTACTATATGTCAAGGATGTTTAGGATTCTGGGGATGTGGTTGTAAATTAAACAGACAAAAAATTATCTTCAGGGAAGCCTGAGCTCTCCTACATATAAAATCTAATCCTCCTGACACAAGAGCAGGGCGGTATGTTGTTCCCATTTAGCTGATGAAGAAGCCAAGGCTCAGAGGGTTGGGTACTTAGGTCCACACATGTAACAAACACTGGGGCTTGAAGCCACCACTACCTGAATGACAGAAATATACACCCTTCCCAGCAGGTCGTGTCTCTCAAGGAGCCAACTAATGAACAAATAAATCAACAAAGACCCACCTAGGTTCTACCACTCCCTGGCTGGCTAACCTCAGAGAGTTTCTTCACTTCTTTAAACCCACCTGTATAATGAAATAGTAATAATATCTGGAGAATTCCAGATGAGAATATATGAAATACACCATGTATAGTATGGAAATTACTAAACTTTATACACACTAGGTGCTGTTTGTTTATTTATATGTAAATAAAGAGACAGAGTCTCACTTTGTCGCCCTCGGTAGAGTGCCATGGTGTCACAGCTCACAGCAACCTCCAACTCTTGGGCTTAAGTGATTCTCTTGCCTCAGCCTCCCAAGTAGCTGGGACTACAGGCGCCCGCCACAATGCCCGGCTATTTTTTGGTTGCAGTTGTCATTGTTGTTTAGCAGGCTCAGGCTGTGTTTGAACCTGCCAGCTCTGGTGTATGTGGCTGGTGCCCTAGCCGCTGAGCTGTAGGCACTGAGCCACACTAGGCGCTGTTTAAAATGTTCATAAAGTTCCTCCTTCCTGGGCCAGGGCAGCTGAAAGGGGCAGGTCAGTCTCCCAAGGGTGTGCGGAATTGAGACACCACCCATACCTTTACGGGTCTGATAGCCCCAGCTGGTGGAACCTGGGCAGAAAGGAACTCATGTTTATTATCTACTGTGAAGATAATAGTTCCATGAGAAAGGAACTCATGTTTTTTATCTACTGAGATATAAAATCATGTTTATTATCTACTGCTTAATCCTATCCATATAGCATGAGACTGCCTGGAATCAAATCCTGGCTCCACCACACATTATCCATGTGACCTTGGACAAGTTCCCAAACCTTTCTGAGCCTAAGATTTATCATCTATAAATCAGTCTGGGCTAGGTGTGGTGGCTCGCACCTGTAATCCTCTGGGAGGCCCAAGTGGAAGGATCCCTTGAGCTCAGAAAGTTGAGACCAACCCACGCAAAGCAAGACCTGTGTCTACTAAAAATAGAAAAAAAATAGCTAAGAGTGGTGGTGGTACTCTTAGCTATTTGAAGTAGTTCAAGCTATTTGGGAAGCTGAGGCAGGAGGATCACTTGAGCCTAGGAGTTTGAGGTTCCAGGGAGCTAGCCTGAGGCCATTGCACTCTAATCCCAGTGACAGAGCAAGACTCTGTCTCAACAACAACAGCAAAAACAGCCTCTTCCCTGGGGGGTTAACAGAACTAAATAAATTAACCCAGCTAGATTGCTCAGAACAGCGATGGACATATAGAAAGCCTGTTATAAGTCCTAACTATGAGTGGGACTCTATTTTTAATCCTCACAGCCATTCCTCATCCGTCAGGGTGATCAGGTTGATGAATGTGGCTCACAGAGGTTGTATAACTTGCCAAAGAATAGTCAGCAAGTAAACGGCAGAGCTGGGACTCAAGCCTGTGTCTGTCTGAGCTCCTAGTTAACATTGCTGTTCTTACTTAGTACTAAAGGGAGGGTGAGGATGCTCACATAGCTGCTTTATCACCAAGGCAACAGAAGTTTCTTCCGGTACCTCCTGCTCACTGGCTGGGACATCTCAGGCCAGGCTCTATCTGCCTCCAGTGAAGGCCAAGACTGTCTGTGGGTGTGTAGCCCCAGCTATGTCCCTGACTGGCTAGAGGGCTTAGACAGGCCACTTGACCTCGCTAGTCATACGGTAGAAAGTTGGGTCTCATCCTCTGAAGACACAGACGGACTATAACGTCATCTCTGCCCCCAGCCTCTTCCTACCTGTCAGCCACCAGTCGTGGGAAACTGACCCTCTGGCTTTCATCCACGCGAGCATTGTTCTGATCCACAAAGGGGCCCTGGGCTCGGAATGCTCTGATCACTGCGCTGCCCTGGAAGGTCTCTGCCACGTGGGAACACACAGATGAGTAGCTGGCTGACTCCAGGCGTTTCAGCTGGCACGAGCTGGCCACATACAGGCTCTGAGGCAGGATGCACAGGAGAGGGGAGGGAGACGCTATAGGCACAGAGAGGTAGTTTCCAGAAGCACAGGGAGCCCCACATACAGAATTCCAGACTAGCTTTGGTTCCAGCTTGCTGTGTGACCTTCAGTCAGTTGCTTGCCTTCTCTGGGCTCCCATTTCCTTATAGAATCAGAATCCTATAGTTCTTTTAAAAATCACCTTCTAGGCTAGGCACAGTGGCTCACACCTATAATCCTACTACTCTGGGTGGACTGTTTGAGGTCACGAGTTTGCGACCAGCCTGAGCAAAAGGCTCTACCAAAGCCTCTACCAAAAATAGAAAAACTGAGGCAAGAGGGTGGCTTGAGCCCAAGTTGGAGGTTGCTGTGAGTTATGACATCATGGCAGTCTACCCAGGGCAATAGCTTGAGACTCTGTCTCAAAAAAAAAAAATTACCTAAGACCTTTGATGCCACACCCTGAAACTACTGAACCAGTATCTCTGGTGATGTCACCATGGCTTTGGTATTTTTTAAAAAGCCTTCTATGTGAACCTAACTTTATAAAATATTTATAAAACATTCTGTATGTGCTGGCCACCTCTTTGTAAAATTCCGTAATGAATAGTTGTATGTTAAAGTACATTTTCCTACAATTTGCAATCTTCCCTACCTATAGTGACTTTAGGGGTAACTCTGGGGACACCCCATACTCTCTGAGGTCTTGGTTTCCAAACAACTAGAGAAGCATCTGTGGCAGGATAAAGTGTTAGATATTAAGAACTTTGATATGGACATTTAGAGACAGTCTAGAGTAGATATTAGAATCAGATGGGGTGTGTCTCTGCCCCTAGAGACTGTCTCTGGGGACGTCCCTAGATGTCCAGCTTGGCACAGCTGCATATGCTGAGTCCTGTCTAGAGACAGGGCACTGGGTGAGGTGACCTCAGCTGGCCCCAGGAGCCTTGTGGACCTCTGCATACCTGAAAAACACCGTAGAGGAGCAACAGTGGCAGAATGGCCACGATGGCCAGTGGGGTGGCCACTGCCACCACCACGATGACTTCCAAGAGTCCAAAGGCGTAAGTCAGCAAGGATCGGAGTTTGTCTGGGATGTCCACGTCCACCATGTCTGTCTCCTTGGAGAAGCGGTTCAGTAGGTTCCCAATGGGTGTCCGTTCAAAGAAGCTGATGGGAGATCGCATCACGTCCCACAGGAGCCTCTGGAAGAGCAGCCTGGATGCCTGGACCCCACCTAGGAGCACCACGGCCATGGAGGCAAACAGCCCAATGGCTGGGGAGGGAGAGGAAGTCAGAGAATGAGGCCTGGCAGGTACCTCCCCCACTGTGCCGTGGCAGCATCTTATGGCTTGGCCACCTTGGTTATTTCTCCATGGACTCACCCTATAGTGGGTGAATAGTATCCCCTGCAAAGTCTATGTCCACCTAGAATCCCAGAATGTGGCTTCCTTTAGAAATAAGATCTTTTCAAATGTGATTGGTTAAAACTCTTGAGATGAAATCATCCTGTATTTAGGATAGAAACTAAATCCAGTGACACTCAGAGACACAGAGCAGATGTGAAGATGGAGGCCGAGGTAAACTACAGCTACAAACCAAGGAACACCAAGGGTTGTCGGCAATCACCAGAAGCCAGGAGAGAGAGATGGGATGGTTCCCCGCTCCACAGAGCCTCCACAAGGAACCAACTTTGCTGACACTTTGATTTCAGGATTCTGGCTTCAGAACTATGGGCCAATAAATTTGTGCAAGTCTGCGGCAATTTACTATGCAACATCCTAAGAAACTAATACACATCATTCCTGCAGATGCCAGTCAGGGTGCTTAAGATAGGGCTAACTCTAACCCTTGACTCTGCAGTGGGGCAAATTTCATCCCTGGCCAGTCCAGACCACTGTGGTTGGTTCTAGGATGACTCAAGTCAGGCCGGGAAGAGTGAACGAGACCTGAGATTTTGCTGGAACTTTTGGAACGAGGTACTAGCTTTTTAAAGGGGGCCACAAGGGAGCTGTTGGATATTATCTTACCACCTACCTAGACAGGAAGCTGTCACAGAGGAAGTGATTTCTAATAGCCTTATTTGAACTCCTGGATCCACCCATACCTGAAGTTAGATATCAATGCACATCAGTCCCATGAGCCAATAAATTCTCTTATTGCTTAAACTATTTTGAATTAGAGCTGAATTTTCTATTCTTCGTATCCAAAAGGGACACAGCCAATTACTCTATCGAGGCCCCAGTCTCTCTCCATCTTTAGGGGATAATAAGATTTGCCCTGGCTGGGCCATCAGATCCCTTGAGCTCAGGAGTTGGAGACCAGCCTGAGGAAGAGAGACCCCATCTCCACTAAAAATAGAAAAGTTAGCCGGGTGTTGTGGCAGGTGCCTGTAGTCCCAGCTACTTGGGAGCCTAAAGCAAGGATTGCTTGAGTCCAGGAGTTTGAGGTTACAGTCACAGATGAATGTGAAAGGATTTTGAAAGGGTTATGTGCCACCCAAATGGAGATTGGAGTTAATTTCAGGGCTCAGATGACTCTGACAATTCACTTTCTAACTCCTCTTGACTAAGTAACCATTTAGCTTGAGGACTTCACTGTATACTCAATTCTGGCAAATAGGTCCATAGATTCTTAGGACTAGAAGGGTCCTTAAGTTCAGGCCTGATGCTCCCATTTTTACAAAAGGAGGACACAGGCTAATAACAGTTTGGTGGTGTGGCTACCATCACTCAGTGAATCAGGCTGAGCCAACTCAAAAACAGTGAAGCTACTCGTTAAAGAGGAAGTGAAACTCACATGTTCATGCCTGTTCTTCCCTCCATTTAGGCCATGATTTAAAAGGAAGAGAAATGGGGGTTGGGGACAGAGCAGGGGAGGAAGGAGGGAGATCCCACCTTAAGTTGTGCTTAGAAAAAGGTGGTACAGGGGATCCTTGAGGTGATGGGGCTGTTCTGCATCTCAACTGTGCTGGTGGATGCAGGAGTCTACAGAGGCAACAAATTGCATAGAATTTATGCAAGTGAAGCGAGGAAATCAGAGAGAGATCAAGGGATTGATCAATGTCAATATCCTTTTGGTGATACTGTACTATGGTTTTGCAAAATGTTAAGTGAACCTGGGCAGAGTGTACAGGGAGCTGGCTGCATCATTTCTTAGCATGTGAATTTATAATTATTTAAAAATATTGTCAAGGTTTTTAAAAGGAGAAGATGAGGTAATGGCAGTATTGTTCCTTTTGGGAAGGGCCTGGCTCTGTCTGGAGGTTTAGAGGGCACCAAAAGTCACTCGCAGGCAGACCTTGGAGCCACCACTGCTGGGGAAGGGGGAAGGGACTGGGAGAGATTCTGGGAGGTTCCAGAAAGGGCAGGATATGCCCTGCACCACCAATTCCATATATATATATATATATATATATATTTTTTTTTTTTTTTTTTAAAAGACAGAGTTTCACTTTGTTGCCCTTGGGAGAGGGCCATGGTGTCACAGCTCACAGCAACCTTGAACTCCTGGGCTCAAGCAATTCTCTTGCCTCAGCCTCTCAAGTAGCTGGGACTACAGGCACCCGACACAATGCCTAGCTATTTTTTAGAGATGGGGGTTTTGCTCTTACTCAGGCTGGTCTTGAGCTCGTGAGCTCAGGCAGTCCACTCACCTTGGCTTCCCAGAGTGCTGGGATTACAGGCCTGAGCCTCCTTGCCCAGCCCACCAATCCCATCTTAAGGACTCAGGTCCAGAAAGTTTTGCACAGATGTTCAGGGAGGCCAGGGTGAGTCAGGGCTCAGAGGATTGAGAGAAAGAGGAGGAGGCAGGTAGGCGAGGCACACCTTGGAGACAGCCGAGGAGCCCGAAGACCCCGCCACGCAGGGCTGCCTGCGTCTGCCGCCCATCCACGGTGGGGTCGTCCGCCCACAAGCTGAGCCAATAGCCGCGGCAGAAGGAAGCCACTTGCTGGCAGAGGAAGAGGAAGAGTGCATAGAGGCAGATGGGGCTGCCTATAGCCCGCATGTAGGTCAGGTGCATGGCAGCCTTCACCTATAGCACATGGGGAGAGAGTGGCAGAGATGGGCCCCAGAGCGGGGGGTGAGTTGGGACAGGGCCAGGTGAGGTTCCCAAAGAACATGCCAGTGGGCCAGATGGAACCACCACGCAGACCCCACAGGTCCTGCCACCAGGAGCACTGTCTTGCCTACAGTCCCCACCTAGCTGCAGGACCCTCTCCTGCTACAGAACCCCCAGGGAGCCAGTGACAGGCTGTGGTGCTTTCTGCTCTGGGCATCTACTATGGGTCAGTGTGTGCTCCATGCTCACGATAAACTCCATTCCACAGATAAGGAGGGGGAGGCACAAGGAGGTCCAGCCTCTTCTGCTCCTGCAAACCTGAAGCTCTCTGCACAGCTGGAGCCACAGTGAACTTTTATAAACATCAGTCTAACTATAGCTTGCTGTTGCTGGCCTGTCCATTGCTTCCTCTTGCTCTTAGAAGAAATTCCAAACTCCTGTCTTGCCCCCACTCACTATCTGCCAGCCTGGGACCCATTTCTCCTCTCTGGCTTCCTGCCTGCTGTTCCCTCTGCCTGGAACACTCTGTGGCTTGCTCTTTACATGGCCAGTTCCTTCTCTCTTCTGGGCAGCTCAAATGTCACTCAATTGTCACCCCTCAGAGCATCCTATCCAAACACACCGCGATGCTCAGTTGGTCTCCATTTCATTGATCTTCTATGTGTTTGCTTTATAGCACTTACCATTATCAGATATTACCTGATTAGCCTAATTATTTGCTATCTGTCTACCCTTACTGGCCTGTAAACTTCCACCAGACTTAGCTGGGCACAGTGGCTGCTGTGTAGATGTTTGTGGGCTGGATGGGTGGACGGGCGGATCAACAGATGAATGGACAAACAGGTGGACAGGCAGACGTGGAGGTGGGTGGATGGTTGGGTGTGTAGTTAGGTGGGTTGGAGGGCAGATGGAAGGGCGTCTGGGTGGGTGATGGAATGGAAGAGTAGATGGACACAGCATG
The DNA here is from genome assembly GCA_963575145.1 of Galago senegalensis. NCBI lineage: Eukaryota > Metazoa > Chordata > Mammalia > Primates > Galagidae > Galago > Galago senegalensis. The sequence goes on along the minus strand of CAUYTI010051820.1, from coordinate 9,949 downwards.
ATAGAAGAGGTAAAACGAGATGAGCTTCTGATTTGGACTGACCTAGATTTGAGTCCTAGGCTGGTCACAGGCTACCGAGAACACAGACAAGTCTCTTACTCCTTTTTTTTTTTTTTTAAATAGACAAAGTCTTGTTATGTTACCAAGGCTGCTGTGTACAGAGGCACATCCTAGCTCACTACAGCCTCAAACTCCTGGGCTCATGTGATCCTCCTAACACTACAGGCACATACGACATGCCCAGCTAATTTTAAAAATTATTTTGTAGAGATGGGGTCTCACTATGCTGCTCAGGCTGGTCTCGAACTCCTGGGCTCAAGAGATCCTCCTGCCTTGGGCTCCCCGAATGCTGGGATTATAGGCATGAGCCACTGCACTCAGCTTAGTTTCCTAACTCTTCAAGATTTCCCAGGTTCTTCATCACTGAAATGGTGTTATCACCTTCTATCCTTTAGGGTGGTGGTGAGGATTAAGAATATAATCTTACCAGGTACATAGTAGGTGCTCAGTAAAGGTATCCTGCCCCCCCTCCTGGTGCTATATCTTGGGGGAAGTCTTGGGCTCCTGGGGGCAGCAGTAGAGGGTGGGGAGGGTCGGGGCACCTGGTGGTTACCCTGCCATACTGTGTGCTGTCCTCTCCTGTTGCCTGTCCAGCCATATCAGGGTCATCTAAAGGAATTCCTGTCTGGGCTTCTGAAGAGGTGCTGTCCTTCTCGGGGATGGACTTGATGGAGCTGTCATTTAGAGAAAATGAAGACCAATCAGCATCTCTTGGGCTGTGAATGCCCAAATGTCAGGCCCACTGGGAGCGACTGAGCTCTGGGGTAAACCCTCCACCCATTCATTCATTCACTCACTCAGCTCACAGACTGAGCACCAAGTCTCATGAGTCCCTTCTCCTGGTGTGGTGCCGGCTAAATGCCGTCTCTTAGCCTGGAGTCGAGGAAGTCTGTTCGTCAGATGCCACTTCACTCAATGCACTTATTTGCCCAACTTTGGAACTCTGTTCTCACAATTTTCATTTTGGTCTAAGCTTTGCTGCAGTTGTTTTGTCCTTACTGTTTGCCCTCAGATCTGTTAGTCTAGCCTGCCAGAAAGTCAATTACGCACAATTCAGACGCTAAAGACTTTTTGAATGCTCCATACTTTTGTGGATGAGTGGGCTAACTTAACCTCTGTGCCTCAGTTTCCTCAGCTATAAAAGTGGGGATAATATCAATTATCCTACCCACCCACCCTCATACCTACACCCTCATACCTCCTCTCTTGGGAGCTGTAGAAACAGCAGGGTGTGACACAAAAGTGCCCTCAGGACGCTGGCTAAGATAGGGTGGCAGGGAGAGCTGTGCCCAGACCCAGTGATCCTCAAGGACCAAGGCCCCTCAAAATGTCCCCCAGCACCCCATCCCAATAGCAGGCACATAAGCTCAGACCCCCTGGCACCCAGTGGCCCACTGCTGTTTCCCAAGGCCTTTCTCCAGGAAAGGGGGAAGGAATGCCCCAGGCGGAAGTCTCTGACTGGCAGGGGCAGAGAGAAGGGGAACACAGGTCGCTCTGGGCCCCTGGTCACCCCTCACCCAGTGAGGACACAGGTGTAGACTCAAGCCCTGCACATGGCCTGCCTGTGAAACCATGAACCACAGGGCCTGGCATGTTGGTAACAACTGTGGGGAATGTCCGTCTTTGGTCCGGCCCTGCCCTACTCCAGCAAGGAGACAACTCAAACCAACAAACTTCAGCCCACCCAGCGGCATGCATCATATTAGAGGGCAGATTATTCTTTCATTCAGTGAACTGGCTATTTGGGGAAGTGGTCATTTTGGCCAACTCATTGGCAACCGTTTCTGGTGGCTGAGCACCACCAGGGACCAGCACGCGCTCCCTCTTGGTGGTTTGTCCACCCCGCCCTTCAGCCCCAGCCAGCGCCTCTCAGCGCAGCGCCACAGCACACTCACCTCTCCAGTCTGGCCTTGGGCCTCCTGCCTACAGAGATGCCTCCAGGGTCCTCAGCACTGCTACCCAGTTCTGTTTCTGCAAAGTCACAGGGGTCCTGTCACACAATGGGGGCCACATGGTGCTGGCTCTGTGGCCTTAACCTTCTCTCTGAGCACACGTTTCCCCTCATCCAGCTCCTGTCACCTTCACAGCAACCTCACTCAACCCTTCCTGGGTTCTTCAGGGAACATTATTCATTCAGCTACTCATTCATTTATTTATTCAGTCAGCAAAGAAATATAATGGTACACTGGCTATGAACTTGAGCTGGAAAGAGTGATGAGCACCATCCAAAGACAAACTGCCTCCATTTCCCCCGACCCCCTTGCTCATGCTCTCTCTGTGCCTGAGATCTCTATTCTGGTTAACTATCTTCAGGTCCCATCTCCTCTAGGAAGCATCCCTTAGCCCTACCCCGGCTTCTCCCTGTGGGCAGCAGCAGCAGGAGCCGGGCAGAGAGCCAGCAAAGCCCAGGCAGTACCTCCTTTGTCTCTATCTCCTGGCTGTCTAGCTTGATCCAGAAGGCGCACCAGGGCCCCCTTCCTGTGCAGAAGCTCCTGGTAGGAACCCATCTCTGCAATTGCCCCACCTTCCAGAACCACGATCCAATCAGCCTGGGGCAGGATGTGGAGCGTGTGGGTCACGAGAATCCGTGTCTGGGCAGGAAGGGGTGGAAGCCACACTCACATTCTTGGCAAATCTCCTTTGCTGGGATCGGGGGCAGTGTCCCTGGGCTCAGAGTGGGGACAGCTCCCTTCTTGTGCTCCTGCCCTCTTCCTTGAAAATAGCACATCCAAATAGAGAAACAGAGGGGACTGGCTCAAAACAAGGAGACAAGGAGTTTGCGTGAACCTGGCCAATAATCTGAAGCAGAGCTGTACTAGTTTAACCAGAGACACATGTAAGCCACTGAGATTTGAGGGTTGTTTATTATGAAGCATCATCAGAGCAAACACTGACCAATGCAAATGGAAGAAGTGGACTCAAGGGGGGGTGAGATAAACTAACTTGGATTAGGATGAGACTCACAGGGCTTCCTCTGCCTTTGCCCTGTGCCCTCTGACACACGTTCCCAAACTTACTGTTCCTTGGAGCAGCCCCCTGGGCCCAATGACACGGTTGAAGACACACTGGCCAATGTGGGCATCCAGGGATGCCAGGGGGTCATCTAGCAGGTACACAGTAGCCTTTCTGTACACAGCCCGGGCCAGGCTCAGCCGCTGCTTCTGGCCCCCTGAGAGAGCCATGCCCTGTAGCCACAGAGAGACCTGAGTTTTCATCTGGTGGGTGAGGCTGCAGCACCCAGGGCAGGTCAGGACACGTCTGCCCATCAGGGTGAAGCACAGCTCACCACACCTGCCATCTGAGCCACCCAGCGCTTTAAACACCCACCCTCAAGACAACACCCCTGCCAGTCTGAACCTGCCTCACTTTCCCCCTTCCCAGCCCAGCTTTCTGGTGGAATTGTTTGCTTTCCCCAACCCACTCTCTCCCATCCTGCTCCCTCCTCCCTCCATTGAAGTCTGGTTTCTATTCCCACCTCTCCACGGAGACTACCTTCACCATGCCTACTAGTCAATCTCCTGTTGCTTTTTAGTCCTTTTACAAATTTTTATTTTTAATTAACATGTAACAGGTGTACATATTGGGAGGTAATGTGATATTTTATACCTGTATACAGTATAATAACGTGTAATGATCAAATCACAGTAACTGGGATATCCATCACCTCAAATGTTTACCTTTTCTTTATCTTAAGGACATCACAATTTTTCTTTTCTAACTTCAAAAACAAAAAACAGACTCGGTGCCTGTCACTTAGTGGTTAGGGTGCCAGCCACCTCCACCAGGGCTGGTAGGTTTGAACCCGGCCCCAGTCTGCTAAACAACAATGATAACAATAAAGAAAAATAGCAGGGCATTATGGCGGGCGCCTATAGTCCCAGCTACTGGGAGGCTAAGGCAAGAGAATTGCTTAAGCCCAAGAGTTTGAGGTTGCTGTGAGCTATGATGCTCCAGTACTCTACTGAGGGTGACATAGACTCTGTCTCAAAACAAAATAAAACTGGGTGCTAGCATAGGGTGACCAGACGTTCGCTTTTGGCGGGACAGTCCTGCTTTCTAACAATTTGTCCCGCTTCCTGCAGTGTTTTAAAAAAGTCCCAATTTTTGGAAAGAATGCAGGAACGGGCAGGAGAACAGGGAATATACAGTTTTCGGCTGCCATGTGGCTATTTCACCAGGATATGAGTTTTATATTATTTTTGTTAATTTTATAATGTAAAATTGTAATAATAACAAATAATTGTTGAGAAATGATTATCGAGAACTGCTTATCAAAGTTTGCATTGTTGTCAGGCCCTGCCCTGCCCCGTCCCCAGCCCGGGCCCCGCCCCCCACCCCCCCATGTGGTCCCGCTTTACCAGTGTTAAAATCTGGTAAAACCCTATGCTAGCAGAGGTTGGTTCGTGAGGTTTACGGAAAGAAGCCTTCTGTATAACACACAAGTACAAGGTACAGTGGGCAGTGCTGATGGAGAAGCTGTGGCATTAAGGTAACTGATCAAAGTGGCTACACTAAAGAACTGATTTTCAACGTAGATGCAACAGCCTTCTATTGAAAGAAGACATCATCTGGGACTTTTCTTTTTTTTTAACAATTATAGCTCACTGCAGTCCTGAACTCCTATACAGTGAAGCCCCCACCTCAGCCTCCCGAGTAGCTGGGATTACAGGCTCCAGACAGGTGTCAGCTCCATCTACATCTTTTCTAGCTACTTTAAAAACTACAATAAATTATCATTAACCACCATTTCCCTCCTGCGCCATTGAATACTAGAATGTATTCCTTCTGTTATTTTCATTCATCCTTAAGTCCGTTCATTCATCTCATCAGTAACAGCTGTGGCTACTACATATCCAGCAGTGTCCTGGGCTCTGGGGACTCAGCAAGGAACAAAGAGTGGCTGCGGTCCTGACGGGATCTTTCCTTCTAAGGAGGGTGGGGCTGGAGACAATCAGTAATAAAAGAGTGAAATTGAGCGTGTTGTGGGGTGTTAAGTGTTGGGAAGAAGTGTAAGGCGTGAGCAGGGCTGCGGTGTTGGGTGAGGCCAGGGAAGGTGACAAAGTCAGGGATGAGCTGGGGGGACTCTGGGTGGTGGAGGGAGAGAAGGGACAGCAGGTGCAGAGGCCCTGAGGTGGGAGTGTGCCCTGAAGGCCCAAGGAACATCATCGCAGAGACTCATGAGGCTGGAGAGAAGCAGGAAAGGGAAGCATGATGTGAGGTGGGGCAGAGAGATGACAGGGCCACAGTGTGGGGGACCTTGCCCAGGACTGGGCTTTGATGCTGAGGGGAGTGAGAGACCCTGGAGCATCCAAGCAGAGGAAGGATGTGATCTGACCTGCTGCATCTGAACAGAGCCCCTGTAGCTGCTGCACTGAGGTTAGACTATAGGGGTGAGGACAGAGACCAGGTGCCATCCAGGAGGCCACTGCGGTGGTGTGGGCAGAGCTGACAGTAGACAGGTCCAGAAGATTCCAGCTCTGCTCCAAAGGTGGACCCAAGAGGATTTGCCAATAGATTAGAAGTGGATATAAGTGAAGAAAAGGGAAAAGGACCTCACTGAGGAAGCATGGCTCTTCGGTTACCTGGGAGGGGCGGGTTGTGGGAGGACATGGTGCTGGGACATCAAAGGCCAGTTTAGGGTGTGACACAGCTGGGCAGATGCAGAGGGCAGCAGGTGCTCCCACCCTCTCAAAGCTCCCCCCTGGGCCTCCACAACACACTGTCATCTCTCCTGTATGTCCCTTCTTAGCCACCCTTCCTGGCTCACTCTGCTGACAGCCCATCCAAGGGGCTCCAGAAACCCTCTCCGAGGCACTCACCCCAGGAAACCTCACTCATCTCCTGACTTTTCTGTTGACAATTCTCTAATCCAAAGGTCTGCAAACTCTTTCTGTGAAAGGCAAGATAGTGACGATCTTTGCAGGCTACATGGTCTCTGTCATCACAGCTCGGCTCCGACTTTTGAGTGAGCAGCCAGACATCCGGTGGATAAATGGGCATGGCCATTTCCCAGCACTGCTTTGCTTATAAATACAAGCCTTGGGCTGGATATGGCCTGTGGGTCATAGTTGGCCAACCCCTACCCAATCCATAACTCCATATATCCTGCTTGTTGGACATCTTTGTCCAGACCCTTTGGGGAGGCTCAGAGAGGGAAGGCAATTTGACCAACGTCATCCAGCCAGGTGAGGAAGAGAGGGACAGGAGTCCAGGTCTTCTCACTCTCCGTAGTCAGAGAGCCCCTCACCACCAATCCCTGATACAATGTTCTACTCCTTTGTACTTGCAACCGCTTATTAATAATTATTTATTGATCACCTACTATGCAATTGACTCTGAAGCAAACGGTCCCACCTATAATTCCTCCCTGTCCCAAAAAAGCCTTGAGCCTCTCACCTGTTCCCCAATCAAGGTGTGGACTCCTGCATGGAAACTGCCCACGTCTGGCCACAGGGCACAAGCCTCCAGCACTCTCTCCAGCCACGGTGGGTCCAGCTCCTGCCCAAAGCACACATTCTCCACCACAGAGGTATTCTGGACCCAGGCTTCTTGGGGCACATAAGCCACGGGACCCTAAAACAAAATGACCTTGGCCACAGGAGGACAATGAGGACACAGAAGGAGCAGTGGAGCTGGGCTCTCTGTGGTGGGCGGGAGGGGTAGAGTGTGTTGGGTGTGCGCTGGGCTGGGAGGAGCAGGGAGGCACTAGGGCAGGGGGACATTCAGAATGGTGGACTTTCGTGGTGAGGGATGTCCTAGTAGGCAGGTGGCCTCACCTTGATGCTCACGGACCCCTCCACCTTTGACAGCTCCCCAAGGAGGGAAGAGAGCAGGGAGGACTTCCCTGCCCCCACAGGACCAACGACAGCCATCAGACAGCCCTGGGGCACGCTGAGGTTTATCCTGTCAACCCAGGAGGAGGGAGATGTGTCCTTCATTAGGGCCCAGTCTGCATCTGTGGTGAGCCCAGACAGCCAGGCCTTCCTGGTGGCCTCTCCCCTGTGAGGTCTCTAAAAGGACTCGCAGGGGTCTTTCTTCCCTTTCTCAGTCCTCGTGTGGCTATTTGAGCAGTCATTCCACCCATGTCTCTGTACACACACACAAAGTACACACACATTTGTACACACACACACAAAGTACACAGACACGACCACACATGCTCACATGCATACATAGGTGCACAAGTACACACGCGTATGTGGCTGCACATACATGCTGACACACGCACGCCTGCCCACTCCCATGCACGCACACACACAGCCCATAGTGGCCTGAGGAGTCAACCTGGATGGCCTCCTGCCTCAGCACTTGTAATAGGCTCTTCCCTGCCCTCCTGGCTTCTGCCTTCGCCCCCTCCCCCATGTCCTCCAGCCCCTCCTGTATCCCCTGACCACAGGGATCTGTTAAAACCCAAGTCAGATCAGGAACCTCCCGGCTGCAACCCTCCTTCCTCCTGCTTGGTGCCCCAGCTCTGCCTCCCACCTCCTTAAGTGTTTCTTGAATACAACAGGCCAGTGGTTCTCAAATGGGGGTGAGTTTGTCCTCCAGGGGTCATTTGGCCAGGTCTAGAGCTATGTGGGGTTGTCACAAATGGTAAGGGTGCTCTTAGCATCTGGTGAGTGGAGTCCAGGGGTCCTGTTAACGTACTGTACTGTATAGGACGACCTCACAACAAAGAGTTTCAGCCCAAAATAAGAACAGTGCCAAGGTGAGGTGGGAAACCTGAGTCCAGGCACGCTCCTGCCTCAGGACCTTCACACTTGCTGTGCCCACTACCTAGAATGCTCTTCTCCCAGACACCCGAGAGGCTCACGCCTTCATCATCATCTCAGCTAGAACACCCAGCCTTCCCTCACTACACAAACCATCGTGCTCTGTTCCCTTGCCCTGGTTTCCCATCTGCAACCCGACTCCTATCAGAATATCACCCGAGAGAGAAATTCTCTCTTGTTTGTTTTCTTTACTTTAACCCAGTGCTGAGAACAGGGCCTGGTATACAGGAAGTGCTCAATAAATACTATCAAGCACATGAATGACATTTGATACAAATCCTGCCTAGGTGTTTTCTTTCACTTCTTGGGGAGTTTGGGGGCTGGCTGAGGCTTTTGGTTAAGGTGACCAGACGTCCTGCTTTTGGCAGGACAGTCCTGATTTTTAACAATTTGTCATGCATCCCGTGGCGTTTTTAAAAAGTCCCGATTTTAAAGAAAGAAAGAATGCATGACAAGCTAGGGAACAGCCAGAGAATGGGAAGGGAATATATGGTTTTCAGCTGCTGAAAAGGTTAATATAACTCTTATTTGGAAATAAAAAGACTAATGTAAACTCCCTACTCCCCTCCTGGGCAAGGTATCAGAAGGAGATTGGCTCCCTCCCTTGCCTCTAGGCAAGGACAATTAGCTCAGAAGGAGCCAAACGGTCTGGAACAAACAAGTAGCCCCCCCTCCAGAGTAAGGTGACTGGATGTCCCACTTTTGGCAGGACAGTCCCGATTTTTAACAGTTTGTCCTGTGTTCTGCAGCATTTTAAAAAGCCCTGATTTTTGGAAAGAATGCAGGACAAGCTAGGGAACATGGGAGAACAGGAAGGAAATATATGGTTTTTGGCTTCAATGTGGCTATTTCTCTAGGATATGCATTTTATATTATTTTTGTTAATTTTGTAATGCTAAACTTTAATAATAACAAATAATTGTTGAGAACTGACCATTGTGAACTGCTTATCAAAGTTTGCATTGTTATCAGGCCCCACCCCACCAGGCCCCATGCCACCCTCAATGGTGTCCCACTTTACCAATGTTAAAATCTGGTCACCTTACTTTTGGTCACAAATCCCCAGCTATAAAATTGGAGGCTAGAGGTGACAGTGAGCTTGAGACTGACACAGCTGATGAGGCTGGGCCCCTGCGGCTCTTCTTGGCCACCCTAAGAGCAGAGGGGTGTCCCCCTCCTCTCCTCCCAGTGGGGTAGGGGCTCAAATTCCTGGTTCCCCAAGACACAGGAGCTCCTGCTTTTCTAAGACCCTCTCTCCCAGGGCTAGTCCTGGGAACCGCCCTGGAAGGTGACAGCCTGGCACACCCTCCAGCCTCAGGCTAGAAACCTGTATGGACTCTCAGGCAGGAAGCCCCAGGCACCTTCTCCCTGTAGATGGGAAAGTAGTTACCAGCCGAGTCCTGTACCTGTGAAGGCAGGGAGGGCTTTCCCGGGACCAGGTGAAGGTGCCATCTTGTACAGTGATGCAATCCTTCCCAGTAGCTGCAGGGCACAGAAACTGGTTACAAGACACCTTCCCAGAAACTGCCCCCACCATCCCTGGGGCAACTGGAAATCAGTCCCCCTTGGCAGGCTGCCCTGCGGCTCCTTGGCTGTGTGCCACCCTGCGAGGGTCTCATTCTCTCCCTGTCCCCTGCTGTATAATTCAGGGCGAGGTAAGACACTCACTCCCAGGGACCAATCCTGCCTGCTACCTATTTTGATAAACCAAGTTTTATTGGAACACAGCCATACTCATGCACTTATGTTAGTTGTGATAGAGGCTGTATGTACAATCTTGACAGAGGCCACAACATGTGTACAATTTTGTCCTTTATAGAAAAAGTTAGTAGGCTGTGATATAACTTAGCATCCAGTCCAGGCCTTCAGAAAGTAGAGGGGATGTTATTAATTTCACTGGGAAAATAGGTCTAATCAGGCTCGGCGCCTATAGCTCTACCGGCTAAGGCGCCAGCCACGTACACCAAAAGGTGGCGGGTTCGAATCCCCAGCCCAGACCCGCCAAACAACGACAGCTGCAACCAAAAAATAGCCGGGCGTTGTGGCGGGTGCCTGTGGTCCCAGCTACTTGGGAGGCGGAGGCAAGAGACTCGCTTGAGCCCAGGAGTTGGAGGTTG
>CAUYTI010051818.1:0-35314 GCA_963575145.1 Galago senegalensis | reverse complement strand
TCTTTGCCAATGGTATGATCTTCTACTTAGAGCACCTGAAAGATTCAACCATAAGACTCTGGGAAGTGATCAAAAAATAAAGCAATGTCTGAGGATATAAAATGAATATCCACAAATCAGTAGCCTTTGTATATGCCAATAAAAGCAAAGATGACAAGCTAATCAAGGATGCAATTCCCTTCTCAGTAGTGTCAACAAAAATGAAATACCTAGGAATATACCTCACAAAAGAGGGAAAGGACCTCTACAAAGAAAATTATGAAACTATAAGGTAAGAAATAGCAGAAGATATTAACAAATGGAAGAAAATACCAACAAACAAAATAATTCTTCATTTTTTATGGAACCAGAAGAAACTCCATATAGCCAAGACAATTCTGAGTAATAAAAACAAAGCTGGAGGGTATCACCTTACCAGATTTTTGGCTATCCTACAAGGCCATAGTGATCAAAACAGCATGGCAGTAGCACAAAAATAAACACATGGACACTTGGAAATGAATAGAAAACCATGAGAATACCATGAAAATAACCTCTTACAGCCACCTGATCATGGATAAACCAAACAAGAACATACACTGGGGGAAAGAATCCCTATTCAACAAATGGTTTTGAGAGAACTGTATAACCACATGTAAAAGACTGAAACTAGACCCACACTTCTCACCACTTAATAAAAATTGATTCAAGATGGATGAAAGAATTAAATCTAAGGCATGAAATAATAAAAATCCTTGAAGAAACTGTGGGGAAGACAGTTCAAGATATTGGCCTGGGGAAAGATATTATGAAGAAGACTTCTGTGGCAATTGCAATAACAAAAATAAACAAATGGGACTTAATTAAACTAAATAGCTTCTGTACAGTTAAAGAGACAACAACCAAAGCAAATAGACAACCTTCAGAATGGGAAAAGATATTCGCATATTATGAATCAGAAAAAAACTTGATAACTAGGATCTATAGATAATTCAAACTAATTGACAACAACAAAAAAGACCAAACAATCCCATATATCACTGGGAAAGAGCGATGAATAGAACCTTCTCTAAAGAAGACAGAAGAATGGCTAACAGACAGGAAAAAATGCTCATCATCCCTAATCATCAGAGAAATCAAACCAAAATTACCTGGACATATCCTCCAACCCCAATGAGAATGGCCCACATAAAAAAAAAATCCCCAGCTACAGATGCTGGTGTAGATGTGGAGGGAAGGGAACACTAATACACTGCTGGTGAGACCTTTGTTGGAAACATAACCTGCAAATATCTTCTCCCATTCTGAGGGCTGTCTGCTTGGTTTACTTACTGTGTTCTTGGCTGTGCAGAAGCTTTTTAGTTTTATCAGATCCCAGTAGTGTATTTTTGATGTTGCTTCAATTGCCCAGGGGGTCTCTCTCATAAAATATTCACCCAGGCTGATTTCTTCTAGTTTTCCCTGCACTTTTTTCTAGTATTTTTAATAGTTTCATGTCTTAAGTTTAAATCTTTAACCCAGTGAGAATCTATCTTAGTTAACAGTGAGAGATGTGGGTCTAATTTCAGTCTCCTACAGGTCACTAGCCAGTTCACCCAGCACCATTTGTTAAATAGGGAGTCTTTTCCACACTGAATGTTTTTAATTGACTTGTCAAAGATCAAATGACGTAAGTAGGTGGGTTCATCTCTTGGTTCTCTATTCTGTGCCATACATCTACCTCTCTGTTTTTGTGCCAGTACCATGCTGTTTTGATCACTATCAATTTATAGTATAGTCTGAGGTCTGGTAGGGTAATTCCTCCTGCTTTGTTTTTATTTCTGAGTAATGTCTTTGCTATTTGAGGTTTTTTCTCATTCCATATAAAATGAAGTATTATTTTTTTGAGATCTTTAAATTATGACAGTAGAGCTTTAATAGGGATTGCATTAAAATTGTAGATTGCTTTGGGTCATATGGACATTTTAACTATGTTGATTCTTCCCAGCCATGAGTATTGTATGTTTTTCCATTTGTTAACATCTTCAGCTATTTCTTTTCTTAGAATTTGATAGTTCTCTTTACAGAGATCTTTCATATCCTTTGTTAGGTAAACTCCCAAATATTTCATCTTTTTTGGCACTACTGTGAAAGGAATAGTCTTTGAATATTTTTTCAGCATGACTATTGTTGGTATATATAAAGGCTACAGATTTATGAGTGACTATTTTGTAACCCGAGATCCTGCTGTATTCCTTGATCACTTCTAAGAGTTTTTTAGTAGAATCCCTGGTGTTTTCCGGAAATACAATTATATCATCTGTGAAGAGTGAAACTTTGATCTCATCTGACCCAATATGGATATACCCTTGATCACCTTTTCTCCCTTAATTGCGATGGCTAAGACTTCCATTACAATGTAAAAAAGCAGTAGAGACAATGGGCATCCATGCCTGTTCCTGATCTGAGTGGAAATTATTTCAATTTAACTCCATTCAATACAATATTGGCTGTGGGTTTGCTAGATGGCCTCTATCAATTTAAGAAATGTTCCTTCTGTACCCATTTTCTTAAGTGTTCTGATCATGAAGGGATGCTGAATATTATCAAAAGTTTTTTCTGCATCAATTGAGAGAATCACATGGTCTTTGTTTTTTAATTTGTTTATGTGATGAATTATATTTATAGCTTTATGTATATTGAACCAGCCTTGAGACCGTGGGATAAAACCCACTTGTTCATGGTGTCTAATTTGTTTGATGTGTTGCTGGATTCTGTTTGTTAAGATCTTGTTGAATATTTTCATATCAATATTCATTAGTGATATTGGTCTATAATTTTCTTTTCTTGTTGGGTCTTTTCCTGGTTTAGGGATCAAGATGATGTTTGCTTCACAGAATGTGTTTGGTAGTATTCCTTCTTTTTCAATATTTTGGAAAAGGTTAAGTAATATAGGTACTAGTTCCTCTTTAAAAGTTTGGTAGAATTCTGATGTGATGCCATCTGGTCCCAGGGTTTTCTTTTTAGGGAGATTTTGTACAGTTGATGTTATTTCAGAACTTGATATAGGCCTGTTCAACATTTCCACTTGATTCTGCCTAAGTCTTGGAAGGTGGCATGCTTCCAAGTATTGGTCAATTTCCTTCAGATTTTCATATTTCTAAAAATAAATTTTCTTGTAATATCCATTAAGGATATTATGAATTTCTGAGGAATCTGTTGTTATTTCAACATAACCCTTTCTGATTGATGAAATTAAAAACTTTAGTCATTTTTTCCTGGTTATGTTAGCCAAATTTGGATTTATCTATTTTATTGACCTTTTCAGAAAACCAACTTTTTGATTTATTGATCTGTTGTATACTTCTTTTTTTTTCAATTTCTTTTAATTCTGCTCTAATTTTGGTTATTTCCTTTCTTCTGCTGGGTTTGGGATTGGAATGTTCTTCCTTTTCCAGTTGCTTGAGATGTTCCATTAAGTTGTTAACTTCACCTCTTTCCGTTCTCTTGAGGAAGGCTTGCAGTGCTATAAATTTCCCTCTTAGGACTGCCTTTGAGATATCCCAGAGGTTCTGGTAATTTGTGTCGTCATTATCATTTTCTTCCAAAAATTTGGTTATTTTCTTCTTAATCTTGTCTCTGACCCAGCTATCATTTAGCATAAGGTTATTTAGCTTCCATGTTTTTATGTGAGACTGCAGATTCCTGTTGTTACTGAGTTCAACTTTTATTCCATAATGTCTGAGAAGATGCAAGGTATAATTTCTATTCTTTTAAAATTTCTGAGGTTAGACTTGTGACCTAAGATGTGATCAGTTTTGAAGTATGTTCCATGGGCTGATGAGACAAATGTGTATTCAGTTTTGTTAGGATGAAATGTTCTGTAGATGTCTGTTAAATCCAAATGTTGAATGGTTAACTTTAAATCTAAAATTTCTTTGCTTAGCTTCTTTTTGGAGGATCTATCCAACAGTGGCAAAGGAGTGTTAAAATCTCCAACTATTATGGTGCTGGAGGAAATCAAGTTGCACATGTCAGAGTCTCTCTTATGAATTGAAGCACATTCTGGTTGGGTGCATAAATGTTAATAATTGAAATATCATGATATTGAGTGTTACCCTTAACAAATATGAAGTGACCATCCTTATCTTTCCTTACTTTGTTGGTTTAAAGCAAATTGTATCTGCAAATAAAATTGCAACACCTGCTTTTTTCTGATTTCCATTTGCCTGGAATATAGATGACCATCCCTTCACCCTGAGTCTATATTTATCTTTTAAGGTAAGATGGGATTCTTGTATGCAATAGCTATCTGGCCTGAGTTTTTGTATCCAGTCAGCCAACCTGTGCCTCTTTAGAAGACAATTTAAGCCATTCACATTAATTTAGAATATTGATAAGCCTGGTAGTATTTTGGATATTGAGTTTTTTGAAAGTCCAGTGGACATTTTTAATCCTTTCGCCACTGTGGAAGTTGGAATTTGATCAAAAGCTTCTGAGTGAGTTTATTCTTGTGGTGGAGGATTGCGCTGGTCATTATGGAGGATAGGGCTGTGGATATCCTGGAGAGCTGGTTTAGTTATGACAAATTTCTTCACATGTGTTTAAAGTATTTAATTTCTCCTTCATAAATGAAACTCAGTTTAGCTGGATACAGGATCCTGGGTTGAAAGTTATTTTGTTTTAGGAGATTAATAGTTGATGACCACCCTCTTCTAGCCTGAAAGGTTTCAGCAGAGAGATCTTCAGTCATTCTAATATTCTTCCCTTTGTAGGTTATGGCTTTCTTACATCTGGCTGCTTTCAGAATTTTTTCCTTCATATTAACTTTAGTGAAGTTAATTATGTTGTGCCTGGAGGTTGTGTTATTCAGGTTGAGTCATGCTGGGGTTCTGAAACTGTCTGCTATCTGCATTTCAGATTCTCATGGCAATTTAGAATTGAAACAAATTCTTGTTGTATTTTTCATTTGACCAACATAAAGTGGCCATCTTTGTCTTTTTTGACTTTAGTTGCTTTAAATCAACCTGTGTCTAAAAATAAGATTGCACTCCTCTTTTCTTCTGAATTCCATTTGCCTGAAAAATTATCTTCCAACCCTTAAGTTGGTGTTTTAATTTGTCTTTTGAAGCTAGACGTGTTTCCTGCAGACAGCAAATGGATGGCTTGTGTTTTTTAATCTAGTCAGCCAATCTATGCCTCTTCAGTGGGGCATTCAAGCCATTAACATTTATTGAGATACTTGATAAGTGTGGTAGTGTTATATTCATCTTATTTTGAGAGTCCATTGCTTAGTTTTATCTTTTGCATCAGTGTGGAAGTTAGGTTCTGTCCTTTAATTTCTGAGATCTTACTTTGCTGTTCATCCATTGTGATGGTCAGTGTGTAGAACAGGTTGAAGTATTTTCTGTAGAGCTGGCCTTGTGGTGAATTTCCTCAATGTTTGTATATCAGTAAATGATTTGATTTCTCCAACAATTTTAAAGCTTAGCTTAGCAGGATTTAGAATTCTGGCTGGAAATTGTTCTGTTTAAGTAGATTAAAGGTAGATGACCATTGTCTTCTTGCTTGAAAAGTTTCATTAGAGGAGTCTGCAGTCACTTGGATGGATTTGCTTCTGTAGGTCAACTGATGCTTACTCCTGGCAGCTTGCAGATTTTTTTTTTTGTCTTGACTTTGGACAGGTTCATCACAATGTGTTTTAGAGAAGCTCAGTTAGAGTTGAGGAGACCTGGGCTCTGATATCCCTCTGAAAGGAGTGTGTCAGAATCTTTTGTGATATTTGGGAAATTTTCATTTATAATATTCTCAAGTATGGATTCCATTCCCCTGGGACATTCTTCTTCCCCTTCTGGGATACCTATAAGTCATATGTTTGAACACTTCATAAACTCCCATAATTCTGTCAGTGAACGTTCTGCTTTCTTTCTTTTCTGCATCTTCAGCTGTCTGAGTTATCTCAAGAGCTTTGTCCTCTACCTCTGAGATTCTTTCTTCTCCATGGTCTAATCTGTTGTTGATACTTCTATTGCATCTTTAAGTTCCCTAATTGACTTCTTCAGTTCCTTTTGGTTATTTGCCACTTAATCAGCAGTTTCCTTCATTGCTTCCATCATTTCTTTCATCATCTGTATTCTAAATTCCCTTTAAGTCATTTCTAACACTTTTTATAGGTGGAATCCTGTGCAGTAACTATCTCACAGTCCCTTGAGGGGGTTGCTCTGGATTAGTTTTTCATGTTGCCAGGATTTTTCTGCTGATTCTTCCTCATTAGTGATTTCTTTTTTCTGTTTCCTTGTCCTAATTTTCCTTTCAATTCCTCTTGCTCTTTAAGTTACTATGCCTCTGGACTAGGGTTTTGATGAGTTCTTTTGGTACAGGACCAGAAGGATGAGAAGATTGAAGAGCAAGAAGGGGAAAAAGAAAAGGAGAGAAAAGGGGGAAGGGGTGGGTAAAAGGGAATATTGACAAAAAGAAGAGAGGCACATAAAGAGGGAGACAGGAGCAATATAGGTATACAGTAGGGTACTTTGACCCAATCTTAAAAACCCCCAACCTCTGGGGGTGCTGGGTTGGGTGGTTCCCTTGACATTAGCTGCTCTTTGCTAGAGCCTGTTCAGAGACAGTATCCCACCTCCACCAAGTAGAGAGGAAAAACAAAAATGCTATAAATCAAAACAAAACAAGCAAACAGAAAAGTTTATAGGATAAAATTGGGGGAAAAACCAAATAATAGGGATAGAAACACTAGCAAAAATGAAGTTCTAATTATTAAAAAAGGCAACAATGGAAATTATATTTAAACTCGAAAAATGAAGAAATAAAAGAAAAATCTATACAGAAAATGTGAAATTAAAAAACAACAACAAAAAACAAAGCAGTATATATATCTTGCTGAATATTGTCTGGGCAACAGGTGATCTTTTAGGGTATGAAAAGTTAATCACAATGCTGATATGGCTGTATGAAACAAAGACTGGAGGCCTCTGCTATTTTCTCAAACCCCCACAGGGTGGAGAGCCTAAATCTCTCCTAAGCCTGCTTCAAAGGCACTTTAAACTGCTAACCTTTGCTAAGCAGAAGTTTCCCAGGAATGAACTTGCCACTGGGATCACTCCTGAAGTGACTATCCACTAACCCCATGTGCCAAAAATGGTCTCACTTTATGTGTCTGAAGGCCAAGGCTGTAAGGTGTCTCAGTCCCACCTTTAGGCTGCTCAGTCACTAGATTACTCACTCCCACACAATCCTTGTTCTGCAACCCTGAAGGTGAAGCTTGCCAGTGCAGTTCTCCCACAATAGCTCCATGTAGCCCACAGCCAAACACTATTAGCTCTGTCTGGTTCGGCAGCTCAGTCTGGAGCCCTAGATGCTTAAAGTTCTCCATACAATTGCCCAAGTTCTCTCAAGGTAGTTCAACTGAGTGCCATGTCCAAAAAAACCCAAAACAGCTCACAAGTAAGGCCTTTCCAGTTTGCAATCTCACTGCTGCTGTACTTACAGCTGCCAGGGGGATTAGACCAAACGAACACATGCAAACACTTGACAGTTCTCCACTGCTTTTAACCTCCTCATGGGGTCCAGAAGTGTCTTGCTGACTCCCTATGTCCCCAAAGGGATGTTTCTGGGCAAATCCCACCAGCTAGAGATTCCTGAAGTCTTCTCTTCCCAGACTCACTGTGCCCAGTTGCAAGGAAGATGTTACTCAGCAGCCATCTTGCTCCTCACCTCTGTACTATCTTTACAATTTTCTGTGAATCTATTATACCTCCTTATGACCTGATAAGATAGAGTTGGACCCCCACTTAGATTAATTAACTGGTAATTTATTTTACCTGCCATAGGGGCTGCTGCACTGAGAAGGAGTCAGTCCAGAAGTAGGGGGTGGGTTTCTTTTTATAGGTTCATGCAAGCATACTACAGAAGTGAAATGTGGTTAAGTGGCGGGGGGGGGGCGTTTACAGCTCAGGTAGTCATGGATACAGCAATGGTTACAGTAATGAGACAATGATTAATACAGCTTTGGTTGACAATGGATACATCTCATGTCACAATGGTTATGGTTATACAACAGTAATTAATCAAGTCTCCGTGAGTTTTCTACTATTGTTTATCTACTCAGAACTTGGGGGTTTTGTGAAACTTGGGACTGTTATTCCTTGTTCTGAAGCTTGTTCTTGGCAACTCTAGGGGGAAGGAGCCTGGGAATGTGGCTGGGAAGCATGTTCTTGGCCACCCAGGTGGGAGGAGCTACTTGCCTTGTTCCCAGAGTAGACTCTGGGGAGGGGGGGAGGAGGAGGGAAATGGGCTGGGAAGCTGGTGACAACATTCCCCAGTCCTCCTCTTGGCAAATTAAATCTTTAATTGAAGTTGACGGCTGAGGGACTTGGTGGCTAGAGTTGTGGTCTTTTTTTCTCTGACTTAGTTGGTCAATCCCGGTCTCTGGGTTTGGAGGTTGTGTAGTTGCTACAGTAGAACACAGTTAATTATTTAAGTGGCTATTCAATTCGGTATCTCTTAGTTTTTAGGAGTTCCTATTAGCAGAGGATTGATGAAACTGTCTTTGAACAATACTGATGGCAAGGCTTATATTTAATTAAACTTTGTTTCTTGGCAGAGTTTACTGATTTATGTTCTTATGACTTTGTTTATGTACATTATTTTGTAATATCTAATACTGTACAAATTTTTAACAGGTGACCTTTGTTAAATATAGCTACTGTATATAATTTTATACTTTTGGGCCAGTCTCTTAGTTCTTTTTAACTGATTATTTTAGTATTCATTTTATGAGTTGACAGTACAGACAAGGTTGGGATTTAATACAGGTGAGTTACAGCATTTTTTCTTTGAATTAATTTTTTCTTTCTCTCCAGTTTTTCTTTACTAAAGACAAATTATGGCAGAACTAATTCAGTTGTCAAGATAAACTGTACTTTCAGTATACTGATTATCTGCATAAAGTGCAGTAAGAATAATTATTAATTATCTGGACTTTTTTTAGAATCGGCTTTGCTGGAACCTTTTATAAGGAATTTTTAGGTTAGACTTTTTAAAAGCCTCTCATGAGTCCAGGTTTTATCTGTGCCATTAGATACGTATATGCATTGGGTAAATTCTTCTTCTCTTGAGGTTCCCAAGCATATTTAGACTCGCAGACCTGTCAGGAAGTTACCTTCATTACTTACTACAGATCAGGAAATGTTACTGATGGGTATCTGGCCAGTTTTCCAGAGGGCTTTTTATTGGCTTCATAAAGTCAACCTTAATCCCTTAACATAGTCTAGGCATTTCTGGAAATGCTATTCCAGCCAAAGCCTTGGTAAAAATAACCTGTGTCTCTATCATGTTTTATAGAACAAAACAGATTCTTAACGAATTTATGCAAATAACTGCATTGTTAGAAATTAAGAATATTTACAAATGGCTTGTAAATTCTGGAGAAATCATGGAGAGAGAAAAAATATGTTTTAAACTGTTCATAAGTATATACATTGCTTGAGAAGTTATAAATAGCTTAAAAGACAGAAAATTATTTTCTTGACTTCTGGAAAACAGAACACAGGAAGAACTAACAATATTTCAAACAAAAAGCTATAATAAACTAGCTTAGTTCCACATAGCTGATTTCTGTTCTGTTTGAAACTAGATTAGCAATACTTATAGACATGTTAACTTTCCAATGAAAGTTTTAAAAATCTGCTTTTAGTCTGAAGGTACTTAATTTATAAAGACATTTGGAATTTGAATTTGAGAGAATTCCTCAGCTTTTCTTAATATTTCTCTTTTTTAGGATGAACTTTGAACTCAGTCAGTTACATAAAAAACACTTTTTTTTTAAATGAATTAAAATAATTACTGATAGTATATGTTAGGACAGACTAATGTTTTACAGCTGAGGACAGACTAATGTTTTATACATTAGATTCTAGGACAGACCAATGTCTTATATGTTAGGACAGACTAATGCTTTATAATATTGGAATAGATATATAATCATAATTTATACAAAATTAATTATCATTTTATATTTGACAATGTTTTCCATATGCTTTTAACAAATTAAATAAGTCTAATTTGTTTTTCTCGCGTTCAGAACCTGCCAATCTTAGTTAATGCAGCCGGTGTCACAATCATTGTGTTATGGGCACCAAGCCCTAAATTTAGAATTTTGGTTTTGGAAGGTTTGTCAAATATCAATAGCTTAAAACATTTGTTTAAACAAGATTACAAGCTAAGATTTTAAAGGAAATACATAGTCAACTGGATTACGTGTAAACTTTTTACAAAATCTTTTTATGAGCTTAATTTAACCTGTACAGGCAATTTACAAACATTTTAAATCTTCTTTAACTTTTACCTTGCCTCTCACTTTTTTTAAACAACTATTCTGTTTCAGGATAAATTTATTACACAATATTCTTTCCTTATACAATGCCATTTTTCTTTTTTTCTAATTTTTCTTACTCCCTAAACTGATAATTAGAAAGTTTTAAAAGGCAAGAATTTTTCTTTGATAAAGACCCAGTTTTTTAGGCAACTAAATTATTACAATTTACAAATGAGAGACATTTTATGAAACATAATATTGATATAGGATTTTTTTCAACCAGAGCTAAACAGGAAGTCTTTATTTTTCAGGCTCAGATAAGCTTAGAAATTAAATTTTTATTTTTATTTTTATTGCAGGTCATATCTTTTGAGTTTTAGTAAGGTTATGAATAAAGTAGTTCTAAACATTTGGAAAGCTTCACTCTGAGTAGGGAGTACACATCCTGATTTTTTTTTTTTCAGATAAAAACTACAAAGACCTAATAACCCTGCTTAAGGTGCAGGACTGTATTAATTTATTTGTTAGAATACCCATTCAGTTTGTAAAAGTATGTTTTTATTTATGAATGAGGCAATTTATTATCCCAGTATTATTTGTTTTAATGCTTTTTGTTGGCAGCTGTCACCTGTCTAGAAATTTTGTTTAGATTTTTCTGTCCCTGAGGTGTCAATTTGCAGCCCCCTGTTTTGGTCCTTTTTCACTATTTTCAGTCCCTCCAGGGCTTGGAGGACCTGGTGGGTCACACTCTTGGAGCCTCGACTGAAATGGCTGGGCATGACACCATTTCTCTGCCACCCATCATAGATCTTGGTAGGAATGGGGAGTGGCCCCAATCTGGGTAGAGGCAATGAAGCAGGAAAGCCAGGCAAAAGGAATGGGCACGTTTGAAAAAAAATCAAAACTCTCCTTACTATGTCTGAATTTTTAGCCAGTCGTCAGCTGCTGTTGCCTGCATAAGCAAAAATGAAGGTTTAACAGGAAATGTGATCAGACGACAAAATAAATGCACTAACAAGTTAACAGGGTGGGAATTTTGGACCCAACAGGGGACAGTATTATTATAAGCATTTACCCAATTACCTTTTTCTTGACTGATGGCAACTAAGAGTATTGCAATCAGGCAAATGTTAAACAGAAAAAGGAGGGGCCCAAAAGTTTGGTGATGATGGGGCATCAAAGAGTTAGGGAGATTCTAAGTCTAATAACAATAATAAAGATGAAGAGACCAATGACTGCCAGACTAAAGAGGCACCATACGGTGAGGAGTGTAGAACACAAAAGTAAGTAAGTAAGCAAGGCAGTTTCAGAAGGAGTAAAGTATTGAAGGGTTCCTTGAAAGAAAAGATCTGTAATCCACTCACAAATGTTTTCAAGACTGTTTGTTTCAGGCTGAGACTGATCTTCTAATAAACACTGAACAAATGTTGTAAAAAGACAAGACAGGCATGGACCCTGATGTATAAATAATGCCTAATTGTCCATATTTATTCTCACACTCTTTTCAAAATTTTTAGAATTAGAACCAGAACACATTCTTATGCACTTTTAACAGACTTGTGAGTGACAGAAGTAGACTTACAGGTGAATTTAGGGGTGAACTTCAGTCAGTTTCTTGGGGGTTCTGGGTTTTTTTAGGGGCCCTGGGATGTTTCCAGGAGGTGCCTCCCTCAAAGAGATCACAGCCTTTCCCCTCAGAGATTACCTGAGGATCAGTAGGATATGTGCCAACCAGAGTAAAGAGGACTGGGGTTTTTTTTGTTGTTGTTGTTTGTTTGTTTTAGTTTCAAATGAGTAATTGATCTTGGGTTTCCTGCTAAGAGTTGGCACCTTATCTCAAAGCTATTTGTAACAGCAACCACAGTTTTTTTAAATAGGTTTAACAAACTTTGTATTAACCTTTTAATTGCCAGAAGAAGAGTATCTTTAACATAAGTGGGTTATTTGTCATGTTAGTGGGAAATGTAGAGGATATGAGAGAAAAAGTAAAAGGCTAGTATTTAATCAGATAATTTGGTAGGATGAGATGAGGGACAGAGTCAGTTTCTCAGCAGCTGCCCCCTGAGTGAAAAGCGGCTCTTGTGTCCCAGCCACATTCAGTGGCCGCAGTCCAGGTTAAAATAAATTGTACGTAAAACAGAAATATTAACACTTAAACTCACATATTGAAGGTATACCAGGAAGTAAATAATACATAGAAACAAAAGTGATACCCAGTCTCAAGGATAGTGAACAGTTTACCAGGAAAAAGAAGAGGAAGGTAAACACAGTGACTTTCCCTGGATTGAAATCTAAGAGAGTTCCCTAAAGGAACCTTGAAAGGACACGGAATAAAGCACTGGAATTGATAGT
This sequence comes from Galago senegalensis, assembly GCA_963575145.1. NCBI lineage: Eukaryota > Metazoa > Chordata > Mammalia > Primates > Galagidae > Galago > Galago senegalensis. The sequence continues at coordinate 22,674 of CAUYTI010051818.1, read as the reverse complement.
TTTCCCAGATTTTCATTTCGCCAGATTGTTTAAACTGCAACTTTTTTTCTTGGCACAGCCTCTACCTTTTATACACACACATGCATGCATGATTTATAGACTCAAGTTAATATTTGCCAAGTAGGTGCCTGCTTCTCAAAGTTGAAATCTGGAATTTCTAGTTTTTCTTTGTTAAGCTAGTTAGTTTTACTTACAGAAAATATGCACTTGCTTACTGTTTTTCTTGGTAAATTTGGCTGAAATTAAAAAGTTACTGAAAGAGCATTTTTTAAAAAAGTACCCAGTCTTATTTCAGACAAATTATTAGGCAGACACTTAACAAATGGACAAAAAAACTACAATGCAAACATTATAAAAAACAGATAGACCAATAAAGCTAAAATGACAAGTGGACAGGACAGAAGACACAAATGGAATTTAACAGACAGAAATTAGTCAGATGCAGAGCCAACTAATGCCACTCAAATGCCTTTTCAGCCATGAGGCCTTGAAATCACATTTAACTCTTTCACTCACTCACTTATATAAAACTCAAAACATACAAAAGATACACAAACCAGAAACAGCACAGTTGACTGCAAAAACTGGTACAGTTCAATAGGAGACTGCAATTACCAGAAGACTAGCCTGCAAATCTGAACAGTCCAAAAGACTGCTAATATCAAAACAGTTTAATAAGGAGCTGCAAACATGACAACACAAAAACAAACAACCCAGAGAGACAAGGGGACATCTCCTGTTGTCTCGGGAACAGGCTCTTGGGCCGCGTCCAGCCTAGCCTTTTGTTCCCCCAGATTCTCTAGACACCCAGACAGACTTACTTAAGGTGCCATAATTAAATCACCAAAAATGGAAAATTTGGAAACCTGTGACCTGAGTTTTTTTTTTTCTCTTTTTCTCTCACTGGCTGAGATCCCTGGAGTGGAAGGACACCTTCTCTGAGGCCTTCCCCTGGAGCTGTCAGCTGGTGGTGGGTCCAGGCGGTGGGGGGGGGGGGTCCAATGGCAAGGATCTTGCTGGGGCCTCCAAATGTTATACTCCCTGTGACCTAATAAGATAGAGTCAGACCCCCACTTAGATTAATTAATTGGTAATTTATTTTACCTGCCACAGGGGCTGCTGCACTGAGAAGAAGTCAGCCCAGAAGTAGGGGGTGGGTTTCTTTTTATAGGCTCATGCAAGCATACTACAGAAGTGAAACGTGGCTAGTTAAGGGGGGTTACAGCTCAGGTAGTCATAGATACAGCAATAGTTACCGTAATGCAACAGTGATTAATACAGCTTTGGTTGACAATGGATACATCTCATATTGTAGTGGTTATTGTTATTCAGCAGTGATTAATCAAGTCTCGGTGAGTTTTCTACTATTGTTCATCTACTGGGCAAGCTGCAGTATTTTCCACCATTGTTTATCTACTGAGAACTTGGGGGTTTTGTGAAACTTGGGACTTTTCTTCCTTGTTCTGAAGCTTGTTCTTGGCAACTCTAGGGGGAAGGAGCCTGGGAACATGACTGGGAAGCATGTTCTCGGCCACCCGGGGGAGAGGAGAGACTTGCCTTGTTCCCAGAGTAGACTCCTGGAGAGAGGGGGGAGGAGGAGGGAAATGGACTGGGAAGCTAGTCACAACAAATCTATAATAATTTCCATTCTTAAAAAATCAGATTATAACTTACATACACATTTTTTTAAAAGGATATCAGTATGACATCCTGGAAAACATGATGTCATCAAGTGTATCTCTGTCTACTATAAATAAGTTTGGATTAGAGAAATAAAGCCAGAGGCATTTCCAGATAAAAACGCAAGAAAGTGACAGCACATAGGTCACTCTCACTAGCATTCATACATGTGAAAGTTACACAGACTTTGTGTTTATATGCAGAGTGAGGTGGCTTCTAGGCCTTAGCACCTATAAAACATTTGCACCTATGTGGTGCTGCATGGGACATCTGGGAGATGGCAAAGCACAGCTGTTCTCCCTTGGGAAGCAGAGCTGGCACACTGTGCATCTCTTAGCTTCTGTAGTCCCTCCCCATGGATGGTCAGCAGCACTCTTCAAACATCACCCCAATCGGAAAAGCCCCACAGGCTTCAGAAATACCCTCTGGGGAGTCATGTCAACTCCATGAAGTGTCCAGGGAAACAGTAGCCTGGCTGCCCCGGGGACCCTGTGCCCTGTGTTCCCCCCAGTGCTCTTCCTCCACACAGCCACATCCATACCACCACTCTCTGGGCCACAGGAGACCACACTCTGCTGCGCTCAACTGTCTCATTCCCCACCATCTTCGGGGGGCCTACAATCTCAGAAGGCTGAGCCACTCACTACACCCTGTTTCTTTGTAATTTCCACGTGGAGGAATTTTCCAGCACCCTCATGTCTGTTCCTTTACCTTCCCACCAAGCATTTTATTCCCTTACCTATCTCAACCACACCCTCTCATGGTCAAATCTAGATCTTGTCATTACCAATAGCTATTCCATCCCTAAATGGATTCAGAGCATTCTCTGTTCCAGCCAGTAGTTCTTGTATTCCCAGCCTCTTTTTTCTAGTACATGGTATTCCAGTGATCATTCGACTCATTCTAAATCCAGTTTGCCTTCTCTCTGTCATCTATAGCCCTCCTGAGGTCTTGCTCACTTCATTATAAGCTGTCATCCACCACAGTCCTTAAAAACTCCCAGGGCCCATGTGTCTCTTTCTTCTCCTCGCTCACCCAGCAAAATCTAACCATGGCCTAAGCCAACTCTCCATCTTCTCTGTCCTTGTACCTATGGAGTGGAACCCAGCTGGAGAAAACTGACCTGGAGCAGCACCTGTGGCTCAAAGGAGTAGGGCACTGGCCCTATATTCTGGAGGTGGTGGGTTCAAACCCAGCCCCAGCCAAAAACTGCTAAAAAAAAAAAAAACTGACCACAAAGCTGATGGTCTCCTCCTGAACTCATGACTACCAGCCTCACCTGAGCTTCCTGTATTTTCTGGGTCCACTTGCCCTCCTGCTCATCCACACAAAGATCCCCCCAATGTTTCCTTCCTGTCTTCTGTCACCTGCCCACTTCAATGGCACCTCCACACGAGCACCACACATGTGGCCACCTGCACCATCTTTATCCCTAACTCTCCTCTCCCTCCAGCATCCACCCCAAGTTTCTCCTCCTCTTTACAGAAATTCCTTGTGAAAGAACCTCTACAATCCCTGTCTCTGCCTCCACTCCTCCCATTCTTATTGTTTTGGTTTGTCTTATTTTGGGAGAAGTTTGTTTTTTGTTTTTGTTTTTGTTTTTGTTTAAGCTAATTTTAGATATACAGAAGAATTACAAAGGCAGCTCAGAGAATTTCTGTATATCCCTCAGCCAGCTTTCTCCACTGTTAACATCTATGACCCTTTCTTTTTTGAATTCAACCTTAATTTCCACCATCAGGAGGTAACCAGCATTTATCCACTTCTTGCCTCCTGCACAGATGCCACCTTGTGAAGCACCAGACTTCTATACTTGCATCCTCCACCCTGGGTGGATCCTTGTCACTACTCTGTTTAAAACCTCTAACTCCCACGTAACCAAGTACTAGTCAAGGTCCTCCATAGTCTGGGTCTGGACTGTCACCAGCTCAGCTGACCTCACCTCTTTCCTGCACCCGGTCACCCTGGCCTCCCTGCAGTGCTGGAATAAGGCACAGGGGCTGTTCCCTCTTTGACCACTCCCACTTCCTTCTAGATTCTGCTCAGCTGTCATTTTTAAGTCAGGATTACAGAACCTACCCACCATCACTCTTCATTTTCTTTTTTTTTATTAAATCATAAATATATAGATCATGTACACATTAATGCATGTATGGGGTACAATGTGCTGATTTCACGTAGAATTAGGAGCATTTACATCACACGGATTAATATAAACCTCATCTCGTTTACTTAATTATTGTGTTAAGACATTTATACTCTATACTTAATAAATCTGACAAATACCCTTGCGTTATGCACCATAGGTGTACTCTAATTTTCATTCACAGGACTTACCACCATATGCTATTTATTATTTTGCTTCCTCTTCTCAAATAGGTAGCAGGTTTAATGACAACTAGGACTTTCTTTTTTTGTACCACTACATCTCCAGCACCTATGACAATGTGTGCCACACACCAGCTGCTCAAAACACATTCATTGAATGAACTTTTTTACATGTGATAATTATCTTATAAGACCCAACAGAATAAACCAATGAGTGTACCTAATAAAATTGCAATTATTAATTTTGAAAGTGAAGAAATATTTCAAAAACTACATACTTTTAGGAATAAATGCTTTTAAGGAAAAAATTAAACCCCATTAAGATCATAAAAGAATTAATGAAGATGCCTTGCTCAGGAATAATGCAAAGTAACAGAGTGATTATCAAATTTTTCCAATTTCATCTCTACATTATAATCTAGTTGAATTTCTTTGGAAGAATTACACAAATTCATTTCAAGATTGATATGGAAGGAAAGAGCTATAATTACTATTGAGTTTGCCAAAAGTAGAGCACACCGGGCTCAGAGTGATGATAAGGATGTGGTCTCACAGGTATCAACACACAAGGAAAGGCAGGAAACGGGACAGAGCAACTAGAGGCACTGACTCCCAGGCAGACGAGAACCTGGTATCACAACGGGCTCAGAGTGATGGTCAGGATGTGGTTTCACAGGTATCAACACACAAGGAAAGGCAGCAAACAGAACAGAGTTACTAGAGGCACAGACTCCTGGGCAGATAAGAACCTGGCATCACACGAGTGAGCCCTCAAAGCAATAGGAAAGATGCTTTTTTAATAGATAGCCCTGGGGCCTGGCAACAATGTGAAGAAAAGTAAGTTCACATCCCTTCCTGTCGAGGACCATCTGATGAGTAGTCAGACATGGCCACATGACTTTCCTTTCCTCCTTCCAGCAGAGAAGACTACAGTTTTCTTCGCTGGACTGAAGACAAAGACAGGGGTAGGAGGAGAAGACAGGTGTTTATATTCTGGTAAGGACCCCCCCCCCAGCTCTCCTCTCTGCTCCCAGGATGGAGCACAATTTCCTTCAAGCAGGAAACTAAGAGCCTTCTTAGGGAAATCTAACCTAAGAAACCAAAAGGAAAGATCCTAAAGTAGTAACTCTGGCAATTCCTCAGGGACAATATCCAGGCATGCCTTGAAGCCACACTCACAGGCTCAGGACATCCATCCAGTGCTTAAGTGTACCACGTGTGGGCCCACAACCATGCATCTCCATCACTGGACATCTGAGGAGAGCCAGCATCCAAGCTACAGAGCCATATATAACTAGATCACACACAGAGCAGTCATCATATCAGATATTTTCAATATCTCAGAAACAGATCAAACCAAACCTAAAAAATGAAACTTTGAGGACAAAGAAGACACAGAGAGGGAAAAACCTCAAAAAACAGTTAACATTCTCAGAAAGATAAGACTATACCTTGAAATGGAAATAAGATACTATTTTTTAAAAGCCTACGGAATAGAATAATTGACTAGCTAAAATGAAAGACTTAAGGGTTGGAAGATAAAATTAAACAAATGCTCCCAGAAAGTAGGACAAAATTACAAAAGTAAAAATTGGGTAAGTAAATAAGAAAAGTAAAGGGCTGCTAGATTTCTAACAACTGAATAACAGGAATTCTAGAAATAGAATAGAAAATGGAGGGGAGTTGATCAAAGACATGATTCAAGAAAAGTTCCCAGAATCTGAAGGATGATTCTAGAGTGAATGGGGCCCACTAAGGTACAGTAGTTAAATGAAAAGGGGACCCCCACTAAGCATATTAATGTGAAACATCAGAACACTGGGACAAAGAAAACCACATACTCCCCAGAAGAAACAGAGCTTCAGAATCAGAATGACTTCAGTCTTCACTACTTGTCCTGGAAACTGCAAGAAAATGGAGCAGTGCCTTTAAAATTCTACAGAAAAGTTGTTTTACAACTTAGAATTCTGAATCCAGGCAAACTATAAATTAAGGGTGAGGACACAATGAATATACTTTAAGACTTGCAAAGGTCTTTTTACAGAAAACTACTAGAGGATATGCTACATCAAAATGAGGGAAGAGACCCAAAAATAGGATGACAAAGTATTCAGTAGGCAAGGGTGTCTCTGGGGACAGCTGTGAGCCAGGCCAATCTGGAGCAGTTCAGGTGAGAAGGGCAGGGTGGCAGCTTGAGGGGGATGGAATTGATAGGCCAGTTGTGCCTAAATATATTGAGGAGCAAGGCAGGGGAGGTAACCAGCTAAATTTTACAATGAGCTAAATTCTATAATGCCTGGGGCTGAAACAAGTGCTAGCGTATTATTTGGAGATATGGAAATAGACACCAAAGTCATCAGCTTTACCTAAGAGTTAGAAGGGAGGGAGCCCTGGGTGGGGGGTTGGAGGCAGCTCCTTTTCATGTCAGCTCTACCATACTGATTTATTCCAAGTTATATGTACAAAATTGATGTCAATAAGAGCCAAATAAAAAGAAAGGGCTCTCATATTTCACTATCAGAGTGATCACAATTAAAAAGATTGTTACCATGGAGTGTTGGGGAGGAAGTGGGAAGAATGGTCTAATTATTTCCTTGTGGGAGTAAAATTGACATAGTCTCTTTAGAGGGCAATTTGGCAGTAAGTGACCACAACTTAAAAAGTGACAACTCACCCCCACTGGGGCAAGTTGCTCTGTCCCTAACTGTGAATCATGAATATGAAGAAGAAGCCAGGGTGGCAGTGGACCTGCTAATGGTACAACTTAGGTAAGGGAGGGACAAAATTTGGCAGCTGGTGTCAGCAGGCAGAACTGGACTACTCTAAGTCCCAGGCTCTGAAGCCACCACTCTTGTCCTCCAGCGCCCTTCCCCTGGGAGAGCCTCCAGGTGGAGGAGCCTCCAGTCTTACTGTGAGGGCGTCACTTGTACTCCCCTGAAGCTGGCAGTGGGGAGATGCGAGTGGGGGAGAGGTGGAGAAGAGGTGCATGTTTGTTTAAGGAATGAGAACCGGGCTTGTTTAAATCGTAGCCATAAAGGGCTAGTTAGGAGAGGAGGGAGATTGAGGGTGCTGGAATAGGGGGTGCTGACTACAGCACCCAGAGGCTGAGGAAGGCAGTGGATGAACAAGGTTAGCTTCCCAAGAGGCAGGACGTCTGCTCCTTCTGAGAAAAGGGGAAGAAGACTCACCTCACCAGACCAAAGCTGTTCTCTCCTGAATAAGTTCTGGAACACATACACATCACTCGCCCAGATGGTTGGTTCATCTTTAGTGGTGAATGCTCACAGAGGAAGAGTCTGGGGTCTCAGTGTCCCAGGCAGCACTATCATCCCAGGTGGGTCAGGCCCTGACACACCAACCTCCTTCTCCTAGCTCCAAGACAAGCAAGCAGCTCCACCTGCCGGGCCTATAACCTCCCAGAGGCCTTGGGGTTGGGCCCACAGCTGGGGCCCTTATCCAAGGGGGTGGGGCCATGCACCAGCATGTGACTTGGACGGGTCAGGCCAAGGGAGTGTGACTCTGAGGAAGAGTGTGGGGTCAGCCTTCACTGAGCAGTTCCTCAACACTCAGTTTTAGGCAAGAAGCTGGTTGGATTCGTCCAGCTTATTAATCTGCTTGATGCCAGAAACAAAGGTATAAAGAATTGTGACAGGTGCTGGCAAGAAAGGACAGGGCTGTAGGTGATCAAGTGACCACTTATTAGAGTCAAGGAGGAGGAGGAGGAGGAAGAGGAATAAGAATAGAGATGTTCCTTTGGCCTCAGGAGTTCTAAGACTTTGCCATCTAGCTCAGAGGGATTGTTACAACAGAGTGCCCAGCCCTAGGGTTTCCTTTTCTATAGGTCTAGGGTACGGCTGATCATTTGCATCTCTATCAAGTTCTCTGGTGATAATAGTGCTGCTTGTTTGAGAGTCATGGACACCAGGAAGTCAATATGGCATTGGTTCTTGTGGTGTGGCTACTACATGCCTGTTATTAGAAAATTAATGATTTGGAAAAAACTCATAAAACCATTTCGGCCTGGAGCTTTTGAGGGAATACTATTTAGACATACATGATTTAGTTTTTCTCATGTTAATGGTCTACTCAAAGGTCTTCATAAATAAATTTTGGCAAATTTCCTTACAATCCTTCATTTCTCTGAGTTTTTGGACTCTATTAGTGTAGAATTGTACATAATGCATCATAAATAGTTGTACTACCTGATGCCTCATTAGTGTGGGCTTACAACTCTCTACTTCTTTGGGCATGGGCAGCCTGTCCCACCCCACCCTAGGAAAGCTGTAACTCATAGCCCCTCCAGATGAGGTGGCCTTCTTGGAGAACCATGACCATGCCCAGAGGTCACTCCCAATCTCTGTGTTGGAGTCATGGCCCCCATGTCCTATGACCCAGCACAGAGATGCATCCAGGCTCTGCTAGTGTGGATATTTATCCTGGAAAATCCCTCTAAGTAAGGGTCAGGGCATAAGAATATGACATTGCCCTGGCCATTTGCACAACTAGTTCTTTTCAGAGCTTTTACCAATCTCCAGCTCACTCAACAAACTCCCTCACAAGTATTTATGGGGGGTTCTTCTGTGCCAGGCCCTTGATTCTGGGGACACAGTGGTGCACAAAATAGACACAACCTGTGGCCAGTGGAGCTGAGCTAGTGAGGCAAGAGCAAACATAAAATATGGCACCCAAAGAATATTCAATTGCATGTTGTTATGGGGGCTTTGGAGGAGAAAAAGGATGCTGAAAGAAAGCATGGTAGGAAAGGGTGTCTTATCTGTGGGCCACAGATATCTGGGCCAGTTAACCAGGTCAAGAGGAAAGGAATTGGAAAGAGCATTCCAGAGGCAGCCAGCTGTGCAAAGGCAGAGGAGCCCTGTGTAACCTGAAAGATTGAAAGAGCTAAGGGCTGAAAGAGCTAAGAGTATCTCAGGCTGGAGAGCCAGGAAGAGCCTGGTGGTGTTGGACCAGAGAAGTAGAAGCCCTGTCCTACAATTTTTGGAAAGCTATTTGAAGGATATAGCTAAAATGAGTAGAAAATTATATTTGAATTAAAAACATTCTCTCAAAAACTTTTTCTACCTACAATTTTTAGAAAGCTATTTAAAGGATATAGCTGAGTAGAAAATGATATTTGAATTAAAAAACATTCTCTCAAAAACTTTTTCTTTATTTTTCAATTTTTTTAAATTTTATTAAGTCAAATACACATAGATCATGAATACTTTCATGCATATTTGGGGTACAATGTGCTGATTTTCTTTATACAATCTGACATGATTACATCAAACCAATTATCATAACTTTCACCTCATTTATTGATTATTGCACCAAAAAATCTATCCCCTATACTTCACAAAACTTTTTCTTATAGAAAAATTGTATTCCATAATAAAAACGGAAGGAATAAAAGAATTAGAAAAATCACCATTTTTCATATTCCAATAAAATGATTTGTCAAGGCATTGAACATTAATGGATGAACTTTTACATTAAAGTTAAGTGAGGAAATTTACAGTGGAGGGATCAGGCTGTCTTGTCTGAGCCCACCAGCCCCCACAGTCGGAAAGCAGAATCTGTGCTCCTCCAGATGGATGTAGCGCCACCAAGGGAAGATTCTTGCCCAGAATGTCTAACCTGAATCTAATCGAAACTCCAGAGCAGCCCTGCCCAGTACTACCTTCTGCAGTTCTGGAGACATCCTGCGTCTGGTCTGTGTGTGGGATTAAGCAGCACCAGTCACATGGGCTGCTGACCACTTTCTCAGGGAGGCCAGCATGACTGGCTGTATTAACATTAACACGAACTTTTTCCTTTTTTTTTTTTTATTTTTTTGAGACAGAGTTTTATGTCTCACTCTGTTGCTCTGGGTAGAGTGCCCTGGATTCATAGCTCACAACAACCTCAAATTCATGGACTCAAGGATCCTCCTGCCTCAGCCTCCTAAGTAGCTGGGACTACAGGCACATGCCACCATGCTCAACTCGTTTTTCTGTTTGGGGTCTTGCTCTTGCTCAGGCTAGTCTCAAACTCCTGAGCTCAAGTGATTCACCCACTTCAGCCTCCTAGAGTTCTGGGGTTATAGGCTGTGATGGGGTTTAATGGTTCAGCAAGGTTGTGCCAACACCACAGGCCCAATTTTAAAGGCATAGTCACTGCTGTGGTCCCCAAGAGAGATGTAAATGAAAAGGAAGCCAGGGTTGCATCCTAGTCCTAGAGGCAAGGCCAGGGCTTACCCTGAGGACCACCACCTACATGGCCTTGACCTGAGTATGGTTTTCTAATTGGGCATAAGCTGGAGCGGGCACAACCATGACCTAGTAGAATCATGTCCAGCCCAGCTTCATGTTAGAATGGAGACATTGAATCATTTCAGGGGCAGCAGCCACTGCCCTCACCCAGTCTAGAGACAGTGGAGCCACAAGGTCCACCTGTAGGTGCCTGGAATGTCTGGCCATCTGAGAGCAGACACTGCTATCACTGAAGCTGGCTGGCTCCCAGGAGCCTTGAAGGCTTCAGTGACCCTTCTGCCTGAGCACAGGGCCTCAGATCCACCTGAACTCGGCTTCTCCCAGCAGGTTTCCACCTCCTTCCTGCCTCCCTCTTGGGTTCCTGGGAGGCAGGGTTGGACTCCCCAAGAAGGCCTGTGAAGCCCTCCTCAGGCTCTTGCACCTCTTCTGCCCAATCCAGGCCCTTGACTCCTTGCACAGCCCTCCCCACCAATGGCTCCTTTTGGGTGAGATTTAAACATCCTGTTCTCCATGGCTTCCTGACAACAGGGCGCCCTCCCTGCCCTGTCAGAGAGCTCAGGGGCTTAGCCTGGGCTCCCCCTCACTGCTGGCAAGCACAGGCCATTGGAGCTCCTCGTGATGGGGCAAGGAGCTGAAGGGGTCCAGGGGATGGTGTGCACACCAGGCCCCCATTTTCTCCTCCTCCAGAAGAGCTCTGCAGACCAACCCATCACAAAAACGCCTCCCACTGGAGTCCATTCAAAAGGCTCCCAACCCCTGAAAATTACCTTTTTCAGTAAACAGTTCATCTTGGACATGAAAGCAGAATAGCAGGGCTGAAGGGAATAGGCACCTTAAAATTGAGAGCAATTTCTAAATTGCTCTCCCTAAAGGTTAAGACAATTTAGTGCCACCAGCCATGCATATGAATGCTCCTGTCTCCACGGCTTCAAAGCCCCACCTATTAAACCCTCAAACCTGCCAATCTGGCAGGTGAAAAATAATGTCACCTTCTTACACTTCATTTTTCAGTTTCTCAAATTCTTCTGGAAATTAACAGGATTGTCATGAATTACTGGCATTTACCAGTCTTCCTCTGCCTTGGCTATGGTAGCCTTTGTCTTCTGCATATCCATTTCCAAAATTCCTTTTGACTTTCTCTTTTCACATAGATATGTTTTAAAAACCTTTTTGTCATCACATCAATTCATCTTCAGTGTTTCTGCCTTGGGTGACTTTGCTGGAGAGGCTTTCCGGTCATTTACAGGCCTTTTCTTTTTCAGATTATTAGTTTCTGGATATTTCTGTGAAAAGATTCATCCCACTGAGTTCTGGATCTGGAACAGATCACAGTTCACAGGCACTCGGGTGTGCAAAGAAGAATCCTGTTATCTGTTTCCTGAACTGAATTTCTACACTGTTCTGTGGAACCAGTGTGGGCACAGCCACACCAGGCTCTCCACAACCTACTACCCTTGGGGAATGCACGGTACTCATCCTTCATGCCCTGCCTCCTCCTCCCCCCTGCATATCCTCTCCCTCACTTCCCTGGGGGATCAGACCTAGACCTTGCCAACAGCCCCACCTTGCCTCTCAGACTCAGCCCTGTCCACATACTGCCTAAGTCTCATCTGCCAAGCTCATCCCTCTGGCCCCCAGTTCAATCCTCCCCACAGCTGGCCAGGGTCCTGGGCTGTGGCCAGCAGCCCTTCTCTGTCTCTCCTTCCCTGTGGGGATTCACGGGACCTGGTGAGGATCACTCCCTTTGCAACAGCTTTGGGTCCCTGCCCCTCTCCACATGGCTTTCCATCCAGTCCACCCCAGCTCCTGCTCCTCAGCTGCCCACACCCCAGAAGCTCACTCTGGCAGCAGAGAAAATGTGACAATGTCCCTCCAGATGGCCTCCCTGGGGCCTCATGACTACTCAGCTTGAAGGCCCCAGCTGGGTCTCCTCTCATCCCTCTGTGCTACAGCTCTGCCCCTTCTCCCACACCCAGCACCTCCTCATTCTCAGGCAAGGCCCAGAAGCAAAGGACTCACATTCCTGCCCTACAGCTGCCCTCCTGGCTGCATGGGCCTCCCCCTCCCCAGTAAGCCCCTTGTTCCAGCTGCTGTGGCTGCTCACCCCTTTCCTGGGACATGGTTAGAGCACACCATGTGACCCCCTCCTGCTCCCCTTGGCCTTGGAAGAATGGCCTTGCTCCCGATCCCACACCCCAATCTGTACAGCCCCCATCACCTTGGCAGGTCAGCATTCAGGGTGCTTTTGGACCTGTCACAGTGCCAGAGACGCTCCCTGGGGCCCTCAGGATATCTGCCTAACTCATTCTCCCCTATGCTCGCAGGCATCAGGTGCACCTGTACCATTTTGCTTTAGCTTTTGTGTCTGTCCTATCTGTGTAGTTTTGTGCGGGTGTGGGGATGTTTGGTTTGCTCTCAGCATTATTCTAAGCCCTTAGGACAGTGAGCAGTTTCTGAAGGGCAATCCCATGCTGAGTGAAAGGGTCTTCAAGACTCAGGTGCCCCCTGCCCCCTCCCCAGCTTGTCTGCCCTCCCACCTGGGAGTGTCCTCCAGGCATGCTGCTTGCCCCAGGGCTGAGCAGGGCAGCCCCTCTGCCCAACAGGTCCCTTGCCCTTTCTTAGAGACCACCTTCCCAGGGAGTCTTCCCAGTCCCCAGGTCCGGTCCCTCTGCTGTCACCTATGAGAAGCTCTGTGATGATGGACTGGGGGTCTGAGTGGGTCTTATAAGCTTGGTCTCCTCACCTGTCATTTGAGCACAGTCCCACCAGACCATGTCAGCTGAGACATGTATGTGGAAGCACTCCCAGAACATGCCTCCTCCTCTCCCTGCTAACTGCACCGTGTAGGGAATTTGTTGGTACTTCTCAGGCTGCCCAGGACTGTCCTGGACCATGGGGACAGCTGTGCACCCTCTGCACACTTCCTGAGAAGGCCCTTATTCCCCCTCATTTTCTTACCTTCTGCTCTCTCCACTGGACACCAATGTGTATTCTCTGGAGTAGCGATGACACTTGGAACTGCCGTCACTGTGCAGAAGTTCATTTATTGTGACACTAGTAGGGGCACAGAACCATCCCTATAGGTTCAGAGGAGGGCTGCGGACTCCAGCAGAAGCCAAGCACCACAAAGACTGAGGTCTCTAGTTCCAGCTTGACAGCCCATGCCTAGCCTCCAGGGCCTTTGTCTTTGGGGCTGCAACAAGGAATCACTCTGGTTTGTTCCCTTCCTGTCTGGGGCTCCTGCCTGTTCACACATACTTTACTTTGCCAAGAATGGGATATTTGGTCCCCATTCTCCTAGAAACTTGAGGGACAAGCTTAGCCCTTCTCCCAAATGGGTATCCAGCTAGCTCAGGCTTAGCTGAGGATGTTCTTCAGGAGGCCAGCCTCTGGGTATTCATCTTAGTATGGGAGTACCCTCCCCACCAACACAGGTCCATGAGATTGGTTTTGGCTAGCATTATATGACTCCCTCCAGCACAGAACTCTATTCTCACTCCAGATCCAGCTGGTCCTGGCACTGCTCCTGCATACTGGTGCCTGTCTGGGGGCAGCTAACCCCACCAACACTCAAGGATGGCAGTTCTGTTGAAGACTCAATGAGAGTCTCCCTGAGTTCTGGTGCCACAAAGTCCTGGGCCACCTTTCTAGAAGGAGAGAAGGACAGGGAGGGTTCCAAGGTGTTTACTCTCTCACCTCCATGCCTTTGCACACACTGTTCCCTACACTTGGAATGCCCATCTGTCTCAGCTACGCTCAGCCTATTAAGCCTTCTAGAATGCACTTTAAGTAAGCTTTCCCATGTCTGTCCTGGTCTGGCTGAGAGGCCTCTTCCTGTTCCCCACAGGGCCTCTTGTCAACCTCTCAAGTTGCTGGGAGAATGAGGACCAAAGACTCCATTTTTGGCAAAGTAAAGCATCCCCAGAAAAAGAGGAAAATTTAAAAGTAAGCTTAGTGAATCAGAACAAAGAAAAGTCAGATCATTTATATTTATCTCAACATTGCTAGCAAGCTTCCAGCCTTTTCTGAAATTCTAGACTGTTGGGGATACAGCTTACAAACATCCCTGCTGGGTCTGTGAGCACTCTGAGGAAAAATGGTCATAGAAGAGGCCATGACAAGACCTAGAAAGATACTGGGCTGTCTCCTGCCTAGTAAACAGGGAAAGCAGATATCCACTGTGGATATTTGAATTTGCCTGGGGCAGAGATCAAGGGAGTAGCTTGAGCCCTGAGATATGGGCAGAAGAGCTTATATCATTTATCATAGAGGAAGATCCTCTGCAGTGGTGATGGGAGGAGGATTCCCCCCTCCCACTGATTCCTCAGAGATTAGCACCAGTGGCATTTTACTCCACAGGGAACTAATGGAGTTTAACACCTCCCTGGAAATCTGTGTATGTGATCTCAAGTGAGAGGCTCTCCCAATACAAGACTCAGATTTCAGATTTCTCAAGGCTGCCCTTAAGGTTAATAATTATAACAATTATGCTCAATCAGAGAAACTGCTGGCATCTTTGTTCCCTCTCTCATCTTACTCTCTGGGAAAATAGACTTCAATAAAAGCAGAGTGGAGCAAACACTCAGTACCATTGCCAGAAGCCCACAAACACACAATTGACCTCTGAGATCCCATCTTTAATTGTACTCTATGTCTCATGTCTCTTTCTTTACCATTACTTCTAGCTCTATATTTCTTCCATGGGTCGCCTCCAGTTTCCACAGGTCCTAGCAGACCCTGCTTCCAGAGTGGAACCCCGACATTTGGCGCCCAATGTGGGGGCAACATTTGGCGCCCAACATGGGGCACAACATTTGGCACACAATGTGGAAAGCAAAATTTAGCACCCAATGACATTTCACATCCAATATGTTCCTGTGGATTCTGAAGTTTACCTGAGTGACATTTGGGGGGAAGATATTTCTCAGCAATTGACTCCCGGAGATGAACCTTCTCAGCTATGGTAAGTCCTCCAAAGCATCCGGAAGCATTTTCACCATAACAATGGGAAATTCCAGGTCTCACTTCTCCCCTAATTTGGAACTAGTACACTTGCTCTTAAAGAAAGGGAGGTCTCTGTCAGTTTGGAAATGCTGTATTCTCTGTTTGATGTGTTTTCAAATTTCTATCCCTAGTTTATAACAGAGGGAGTTTTAAACATCACTAATTGGGAAAGGGTAGGCAGAGAGCTTGTTCAAGCTCAGAAATTGAGTCATTCTCTCCCGGTTTCAATTTGGTCAGTTTGGGCTGCTATTCATACACTGCTTATGCCACCATCTTGCACTGAGGAATTGCTTGCCTTGCCAGAATGATTAAATAGCTCTCATGAAAATCTAGGAACATCAAAAGATTCTTTTAGTGAGTTTTAAGTCCAGGACGTTGGAGAAAGTTTATAGGAGTCAGTCCCCTGTCCACAGAGTCACTCAAAGATTTTGACATTTTAGGGCCATCCACCCCTCCCATTCAGAAAACCTTGAGAAAACCTTTGCACCACCTGCAAAGCCACAGCCAACAAAGTTTACTGTATTTACAAGGCACTGGTCTCCAGGCCCTCAGTACCAGCCAGTCCCTGGAGTCATCTCTACTAAATATAAGAGTAAGCCCAGAAAGGATCTTCATGCCGCTAAACAACTTTTTCAGCCAGAAGCCCACAAATGGCAATAGACTCCTGAGCTCCCCTTTAATTCTACTCTATGTCTCATGTCTCTTTCTTTACAGTTGTTTCTAACTCTATATTTCTTCAGTCGGTCACCACTAGTTTCCACAGGTCTTAGCAGACCGTGCTCCTAGGGTGGAGCCCTGACATTTGGTGCCCATCATGGGATGACACAAGTGCCACATGGAACAGTAATATCTTGTGCTGTATCATCTCACTCACCTTATGAGTCATTCAGCATTGAAAGGAAGATTCAGGAAGCTCATGCTGGATGTGAACTTATCTATGACCTTCCATGAAATGGATTAATAGGTTTTCACCAAATTCAGTGGGCATATTTAGGATAGTTTGAGTTAAAATAAGAGGCCATGAGACTCCCTCTGCTGGGCCTTTGGGAGACACCCCCAGGGCAGCTAAGCCATCAGCCTCATGACTGCCAATCAGAACAGCAGTGGATTGGGGGCAGGAAGTGGAGAACTGATAATTTGTGCTGGTGTGAAGTCGAAGCTGCAGGGCACATGAGGACCCTTGTGTCATTCGCTTGCAGTGCTGCCCCTTCATCCATGACCCCCTGGGGTCCAGAACAGAGGTTGATACTCTCAAAGTAGAGACAGAGCCCAACAACTCCAGGATAGTGGCCCTTGGAATGTGTGTGTCAGGTTCTGAGCACTCAGTCAATGCCAGATACCGGTCCTGTTCCTGTGGTTTTCAGGGGCCTGTGGAGAAGGAAGATGAGTACAGGAGGCTCTGGGTCTATCTTAATTTCACCACCTCCTCCTCTTCTATCTCTTTCCTATTTGATCAGACTCCAGGTCTCCCCAAACACCTACTGGGTGCAGGTTCTGCTGGACTTGAGGCCCAGAGCACCTGTATGTTATAGATGAACAGAGGGCAGGGCACTGGTGTCTGTGGCATCAGGGCTCCAGCAGGGATGGGGAGATGAGATGAGCATGGCTGAGTAATTGAGGCCAGCAGCCCTTCACCAGCCCCTGACCTAGCCAGTGAGTGCTGCGAAGCCCCTTGTCTGAAAAACACTTCAAGATCCATTTGCGGACACTAATCCTGCCTTGCCACCTATGGTACCTCTCCCCAGCCTCGAGGGACACTGAACATGCCCTTGTTAAGTACAGGAGAAAGAGATGGAGAAACAGCCTGTGCCCTCCCCATCACCCTCACATCCAGGACAGCTGCTGCCTCCTTCAGTCACTTCCAAAACTAACCTCCTGTTTGTCTTGATGAGCTGGAAGGGATGTGAGGACATGGTAGACAACCTGCCATGCTGGCCTTGGGCATTTGTCTGGGCTTTTGCATGAGGCATGCTCACCTTGCATCTGTCTGTGTGTGGCCTGATCCAGTCCTCATGCAGATGAGTAAGTGACAAGCTGCCTTCAGTTAACTGAGAGTTCAGAGAAGCAGCTGGCATAGTAGAAACATAATAAAAATTGGTAGTTTTGGTGGGATCCTTGAAGACCACATTCACATTTGCTGAGGACATTGAACAAGCTCAGTAACAGTCACCAAGAGAGACAGACAGCAAAGACCACAGAGCCTTTCCTGAAACTTCTCCAGGGCTGGGAACCCACTTGTCTTCTCACAAGGATATTTTCTAAACATGAGCAATGATCTAAGGATTACATACTCCAGAATAGTAGCAACACTCTCTGAGACAGAAAGTGTGTTGATTCCCTGAAAACAGGAGAGAACTAGATGAGGATGAGAAGGAAAATTGCCTTCTAGGTAGGCAGACCTGGGACAGTCCACAGAGCCCACTGAGAGGAGTACCATGGCTGTGAAAGAAAACAACAGGTTAACCTAACAAGAGAACTTTACGGGAACAGCCAGATTTAATGGAGAGTCAGGATAAGAATTCCTTTATGATATTGGCAAATTGGTATCTTCAGAGGTAAGGCTATCGTTGTTAAAATAAGAATTCGCAATTATGAAAAATAATTAATTAGTTTTTTATTGTTTCAGGTTAATTGAGGGAACAAAGTATCAGGTTGCAATGTTTGCATTTGGTAGGTGAAGTCGTGCGTATAATTATGTCCTGGCCCCAAGAGGAGTGCCATACACCCTAACATTGTGCCCATTAAGTGGGAGCACATCCATTAATTAGAGATTTTAGACATTTAAACATAATATTTGGGAGGGGGAGGATGGGAAGTCTCAGTGGGCAGTGGGCAGTTGCCTGCCTTAGCAGTGTAGGCATTGGGCTCCTGGGAAAAGCATCTAGGACCTGTAGGCATGTAACAGATGCCAGCTCCAGCAGGTGGAAGCACACAGGAGCCACGTGAACCCCAGAGTGTGTGGCCAGGACTGGGAAGAAAGCTTGCTGAGTGGGCATCTCTTGAAACCCAGGAGGGCTGAACCCAGCCCTCACACAGAGCCTCCAGCCCCTCTTGATCTTTCTGTCCCTCTCACAGACAAAGCAATTCTGGCTGTCTTCCCTGTCTCTTCTTAGGATGGGGGGTGAGTGAAGAACTCCTTCCAGCTCCTCTCTGCTCCCCCTGACTGCTTCCAGCCTATAACAACACATCTGCCTCCATCCCCTTTAACTTCCAGGTTTCCCGCTCCTCCTGACAGACATCAGCAGGAAGCATCAGCCAGTGCTGTCCTGAAGATGCCACCTCCCTGCCAACCTCCTCCAGCCTCCCTGCAGAGGGACCATGCTGCCTAGACTGGAACCAGGGATCTGTGGCGCTGGGAGCCCAGATTAACCTGGACACCTGCGCAGAAGGAAAGACCCAACACCCACGTGCCCCTAAGACCCACTTGTACAGCCACTGCACACAGCAAGTCACATTAAATCTGCCTGTTTAACAGAGTGTCTTGCCAACAGAAGCAGGATTGCTAGAGCAGAAAGTATGTAGATTTTAATTTGATAGACTTGGCTTCCCCACAAGTAACAGGAATTGATGCTCATCCCAACAACAAATGAGCATGTGTACAAATATTAGCACCTGAGTTTTTTATCACTTCACACCAAAGTGGTGAAACTCTTAGGCCATCCTCTCTTCTCTTTGACTTTTATTAAAATTACAGGTGTTAGGACATGGTGGACAGCCCACCATGCTGGCCTTGGACACTTGTCTGGGCTTTTGTGTGAGGCATGCACACCTTAGGTCCGCCTGTGTGTGTGACCTAATCCAGTCCTCATGCAGGAGAGTAAGTGACAAGCTGCTTGCAATTAACTGAAAGTTCAGAGAAGTCTGAACTGTGTGGCAGGCTGTCCACCATGTCCTTCCACCAAATTACATAACACTGCAGTGATTATGCTTTTCCTTGCTATTCTGAGCATACGAGTTGAGGCCCTGGGCAGTGTGCACACAGGCATGTGCTGGGAGTAGGGGACATGTTTGGCCATCTTTGAGTCACACAGGCTGGTGGCCAATCCTGCCCACATTCCATAGGTGTTCTGGGTTCCTTCATAAGCCTGATGACACTGGGTATGTGACGATAGAGGGGCTTAAGCAGGGAGCTTGGTGCTTCATGGTCGGGCCTTGGTGCTCTTGGCTTAATGTCCAGTTGGCCTATGGGATCTGGGAGCTTTGGCTGACTGCCAGTGTGCAGCTTCTACCTACAGACAGCAGCAGCCTGGAGATGGCCATGGCCCTATCTCCTACCAACCAAGTGCAGTGATCCAGGAGCCCTGACCTGGCCAGGCTCACTGCCTGCCCCCTCCACCCAGTGCACCTTGCCCTGAGCCCCTCCACGTGCCAGGCCCCAGACACAGTGTCCCCATCCCACCATGGGCATGTTTGCCAAGGGCTTCACTTCTGTGAGCCTTGATTTCTCCACCAGGAAATGGAGAGCAACTGCCTGGGCCCCACAGGATTGTCTCAGGAGGTTCTGAGTCTGTCCCTGCAGAGTGTTCAGAGCTGTGTGTGGAGTGTCCCCTCATTACCCAGTGGGCTCTGATGCCCAGTCTTACCTCTCCTCATAGGGAAAGGTCCCCAGAGGCTGGAGATTTCTGCTCCATGTCAGTGGTCCATGGGTCCATTTCTGCTCCATGCAGCACAGGCAGTCCTTGAGGGGGGAGGGCACCTGAAAAGGCGGCTGGTGGAGCTGCCAAGAGGCAGTAAGGACTCCAGCAATAATTTTTAATGAGTCCAATTCTCCTGCAGGCTTTGAGGCCTGGGATGAGGCACAGCACAGGAGCAGAGAGAGCAGAGACATCTGGGGGCCAGGTCAGCACCATTCATTGTGCCCATTCCTGTCTCTTCTGAGGCTCCAAAGGACATTTTATGTGACCATTACTAATGAGAAAGCAGCGAAAACTGCCACAGGTGAGAAGGAACTGTGAAAACAGTACAGACACTATGCTCCACATGAAAGCTAAGCTGGGGCAGGGCCAGCGTCAGGCTGGTGTGTAGACCATCCCCGGGATGTGGGATCTTTAAGCTGGTGCTTGAGAGCAGCCCCTCTGCCCAGCTTTCCCCAGCCTATACTGCCCTCTTTCTTCCTCAAAACAGGGTGATTCACAGCTTTTGTAAGGAGGTGAAGGCACAGTGGTAGCCACCAATCCCTTCTATGGGATGTGATTTAAAAAAAAAAAAAAACTACTTTCTCTGGACAGGGGACTCGCAGTTACCGGACACAGAGCCTGTGACTCTCCTGACTCCATCCTGTGGACCCCACCCCTGAGTCCCACAGGATGAGACAGTATATGAGGGCCCATGAAGTACTGGTTCAGGGGGAGTTAGACCCCTTGGGAGGGAGGAGGCGTGAGATCTGGGCTGCAGGGATGAGGAAGAAATAAGCAGAGGTGGGTAGGACACCAGGGGAATGCCCCCCTCAGACTTGGCAGGGGTCTTGGGCCCTAGGCTTGCTATATTTAGGGAGAAGGGGGAAGCAGAGGCTCCAAAGCATGTGGCCACATCAGATCAGCCTGAGCACAGCCTGTTGGTCCTGCCCACTCACTGGAGAGGCCCCCACAGCATCTCTGGGTGGCAGGTGCCAGAGATGAGGCTGGAGCATCAGTCCAGGTAGTAGAGGCAGAGTCAGGGAGGGGTGTAAAGTGGAGAAGTGGGATGGAGATGCCCTAGAAATCTCTTCTTTTCCTTTTTGCTGATGGCTCAGCCTGGTTGTGCTCCATGACTCCTCTACCCCAGGCCTAGCCTTTGGGATTCCTGGGCAGTCCTGATGCAAGCCAGCTTCCCTAGAGGCTCACTGCCATCACACTCGTCTTGTTTTTTCTTCATCCTGTGCTTTTTCCAGCATCTTCCTT
Organism: Galago senegalensis; assembly: GCA_963575145.1. Lineage (NCBI taxonomy): Eukaryota > Metazoa > Chordata > Mammalia > Primates > Galagidae > Galago > Galago senegalensis. Next base: position 1,535 of record CAUYTI010051818.1, on the reverse strand, counting down.
CAGAACTGGAGCCACAGGAGAGGGTGGGCTGACTTCATGGGCCAGGGAGAGGGAGCGGTTCTCTCTCTGGGAGGATTTCATATTCCTCAGAATAGGTGGCTACCTACTGACTCCCAAGCCAGTCCCACCTGACCCTTGACCCAGAAATCTGTTGACTCCCCAACTCAGACATGCACTAAACCCTATCTCTAGTAACAGGATGACTTTCTTAAACTTCTAAACTTTATATTTTGTTTTAAAGGATCCTAAGTTTTAAATAACCTGCTAGCAATATTATTTTTTTCCACTTAAAACTGCATTATCACAAAAGTGTGAACAAATACTGATTTATTTTAGATGAACACAGAAATACTAAAATATTTTAAGGGGGAAAAGAGTTTTCTCCAAAAGTCCTCTAAAAAGACTGTAGTAGATTGCATTGTTCTTTTTTTCCTTCCAGAATTCACAATGAGATGCCTTGGCAGGTGGAACACATGTCTAGTCCATACCAAAACATACTGATATTAATGATGACCTTGGAGATGGCACTTGCCTTTGTGGCTCAGCTTGAATAGATACAATTGAATCAGTGTCCTCGTGGCCTAGGATTCCTCAACCTCCATCTCCACGTCACACGTGCAGCTCCTGTGACTGTGCTGTAATTTGAGCACTAAAAGAAGGAAGTTATTATAAGAATGCTATAGATGAAAACTGGTGGAGGGGGTGCATTATATACAAACAATAAATATTAAATATCTTAAAAAATTGACAGATGGAATCAATATTACCAGGCTGATTCTCCACATAAGAAGTAAAGGCACTCTCTTCTCCCAGATCAAGAGCTTGTGCAGATAACATAGACAGACTGGAATGATTTCTGGAGTTCTGATGACATTAGTGATGTTGTTGGTAAACATGGTAGGGCCATGCTCTTCACCCAGCACATCAAAGTCATCTTTAGTTTTACCTACATCTTTAGCTTCAAATAGTTGCAAGGAGAAACCCAAAACTCATTTTGCAGAGGGCATTCAGGCTGGTTATTGTCATGTTCTGAGCCTCTTTCCACTCCAGAATTAGCATCACCATCACTGTCAGCTGAGGAACATGAAGTCTCAGCTCCCTGGCGTTTCTTCTTCTAATGATGATTTTTGGTTGTTCCAGTAGCTTCTGCTTCATAAGCCTCTGCACTCAGGCTTCCGGCCCTCTTCCTCCTCTTCTGCTTGGTCTCTCTCACCCAGGACTGGTTCTCTGAAAAGCTGTCACTCTCCTTGACATAGCTGCCCTGCCATTCTGATGAAGATTTTTGGTAATGGCTGCCTTTTACTTCAGAAGCAAATTGATGAGATGACTGAGCCCCTCCCTTAGCACTCTCCAAGTGCCGGGTCTGTGTCTGCGTTTTCCTCCAGGCTGTTCACTGTTCACTGGCTCTGGCCCTGTCAATGCAGTGCTTGGCGTGTTACTAGGGACGCTGCTGGATCTGTGCCTTTCATTGCAGGACTATTTCCTTTCACTGTGATCAGCTTTATTCTGAGCATTTGCCCTGTCAGAAGAGGATT
>CAUYTI010051817.1:0-19460 GCA_963575145.1 Galago senegalensis | reverse complement strand
AATCTATCTTAGTTAATGGTGAAAGGTGTGGATCCAGTTTCAGTCTTCTACAGGTCCCCAGCCAGTTCGTCCAGCACCATTTGTTAAATAGGGAATCTTTTCCACATTCAATGTTTTTTATTGGTTTATCAAAGATGAGGTTACCGGTAGGTAGCTGGATTCATCTGTTGGCTTTCTGTTCTGTTCCATACTCTGCCTCTCTGTTTTTGTGCCAATACCATGCTGTTTTAAGTACTATTGCTTTATAGTATAGTCTGAGGTCTGCTATGGTAATTCCTCCTGCTTTGTTTTTATTCCTGTGTAATGTCTTATCTATTCAAGGTCTTTTCTGATTCCATATAAAGTGAAGTATTATTTTATCAAGATCTTTAAAATATGAAAGTTGGTCTTTAATGGGGATTGCATTAAAATTGCATATTGCTTTGGGCAATATGGACATTTTAACAATGTTGATTCTTCCTAGCCATGAGCATGGTACATTTTTCCATTTGTTAATATTTTCGGCTGTTTCTTTTCTTAGAGTTTCGTAGTTCTCTTTATATAGATCTTTCACATCCTTTGTTAAGGAAGCCCCCAAATGTTTCATCTTCTTTGGTACTACTTTAAACAGGATGGAGTCCTTGACTGTTTTTTCAGCTTGGCTGTTGTTGGTATATATAACGGCTACAGATTTATGAATGTTGATTTTGTATCCTGATACGCTACTGTATTCCTTGATCACTTCTAAGAGTTTTTTAGTTGAGCCCATGGTGTTTTCCAGATATACAATCATATCATCTGCAGAAAGTGAAAGTTTGATCTCTTCTGTTCCTATATGGATGACATTAATTGCTTTTTCTTCCCGAATTGCAGTAGCTAGAACATCCATTACAATGTTAAATAGCAGTGGGGACAATGGGCAACCTAGCCTAGTTCCTGATCTGAGTGGAAATGATTTCAATTTGATTCCATTCAACGATACTGGCTGTGGGTTTGCTGTAGATGGCCTCTATCAACTTGAGAAAAGTCCTTTCTATGCCTATTTTCTTAAGTGTTCTAATCATGAATGGATGCTGGATATTGTCAAAAGCTTTTTCTGCATCAATTAAGAGTATCATATGGTCTTTCTTTTTTAATTTGTTTATGTGATGAATTACATTTATCGATTTACATATGTTGAACCAGCCTTGAGATCCTGGGATAAAATCCACCTGGTCATGGTGTATAATTTGCTTGATATGTTGCTGGATTCTGTTTGTTAGGATCTTGTTGAATATTTTCGCATCAATATTCATTAGAGATATTGGTCTCTAATTTCTTTTCTTATTGGATCTTTACCTGGTTTGAGGATCAAGGTGATGTTTGCTTCATAGAATGTGTTGGGTAATATTCCATATTTTTCTATATTTTGGAAAAGGTTAAATAATATAGGTATTAGCTCTTCTTTAAAAGTTTGGCAGAATTCTGACATGAAGCCATCTGGTCCCGGGCTTTTCTTTTTAGGCAGATTTTGCATAGTTGCTGCTATTTTAGAGCTTGATATGGGCCTGTTCAACATTTCCACTTGGTTATGATTAAGTCTTGGAAGGTGGTGTGCTTCCAAGTATTGGTCAATTTCCTTCAGGTTTTCATATTTCTGAGAATAAAGTTTCTTGTAGTATTCATGGAGGATTTCTTGAATTTTTGAGGGGTCTGGTGTGATTTCATCTTTACCATTTCTAATTGAGGAAATTAGAGATTAGAATCTTTTTTTCTTGGTTAGGTTGGCCAAAGGTTTATCTATTTTAGTGACCTTTTCAAAAAACCAATTTTTGATTTGTTGATCTGATGTATAATCCTTTAGTTTTCAATTTCATTTAATCATGCTCTAATTTTGGTTATTTCTTTTCTTCTGCTGGGTTTTGGGTTGGAGTGTTCTTCCTTTTCCAGTTGCTTGAGGTGTCCCATTAAGTTGTTAACTTCTTCTCTTTCTGTGTTTTTGAGGAAGGCTTGCAGTGCGATAAATTTCCCTCTTAGGACTGCCTTAGCGGTATCCCAGAGGTTCTGATAACTCGTCTCTCATTGTTGTTTAATTCCAGGGATTTGGTAAATTCCTTCTTGATCTCATCTTTGACCCAAGTGTCGTTGAGCATAAGGTTATTTAGCTTATGGTTAGAGTCAGCCTGGGGGATGTCTTGTTCGGGATGAGTCGTGCTGGGGTTCTGAAGCTGTCTGCTATCTGAATTTCAGGATCCCTTGGCATGTCTGGAAAGTTCTCTTTCATAATTCCGTTAAGGAGAGCCTCTGTGTTTTGTGAGGCAACTTCGTCACCTTCAGGGATTCCTATGAGGCAAATATTAGTTTTCTTCAAATTATCCAAGATCTCTCTGAGTGAGAGATCTGTTTTTGTTCTCCATCTGTCAAAATCTTTGGAAGTCTGGGTGCGTTCAAAGTCTTTGTCTTCAGTGTTGGAGATTCTATCTTCTGCCTCGTCCATCCTCTGATGAAGGGATTCAACAGTGCTCTTCAAGCCTGCAACCTCTTGTTTCAGAGTATCGTAATCCTTGATCATTTTATCTTTGAAATCATTAAATTCCTGGGACAGCTTTTGAATGATTTGAAATTCTAGCTCCCTCTTTTCCTCTACCCTGTTGATCTTACTCCCTATCCAGATTCTGAACTCAATTTCTGACATTTCAGATAGCTGTTTATGTAGTGGGTCTTCCATTGTGTCTAGTCCATCCTTCTTTGGGGACGTTAATCTACTCTGGTTATTCTGGTTGCCAGAGTTTTTCCTCTGATTCTGTCCCATGTTGAATTTGCACCTTTCGGAAACCGTCCCTAAAACCATTCTGCCAGTGAATTCTTCTAGTTTTCTCCTGGGTACACCCCGCAAGACCCTGGGAGGCGGGGCCAGCAGGCGGGGTGATGCAGCCCACCCCTAGAGGAGTCAGTGTAGCCAACAAGGCCCTGGGAGGCAGGCGCAACCTGCCCCAGCAGAGGTCAGTTGTCCTTGCTGGCTACCAAAGCCCCAGAGACAGGTGCACTGCTGGCGGGATGGCGCGACCCTCCCAGGCAGGAGCTGCTGGGACAGCAAGCTGGCAAGGCCCCGTGAGAAGGGTCCGTGACCTGCCCTAGCAGAAGTCAATTGACATTGCAAACCACTAAAGCCCCAGAAGCATGCTTGCAGCTGGGGGCTGGACGGCACAACCCTCTCTGGTGGGAGGTCACGGTGATTACGCAAGGAGGTCCCAGGAGGCAGGTGCACATCTGCGTGACCTGCCCCAGCAGAAGTCAGCTGCTGTCTCAATTCGCCAAGCCCCAGAGGCGGGCACGCGCACCGCTGGCTGGATGGCGCAACCCTTCCCCGCTGGAGCTGCTGGTGACTGCCAGCTGACAAGACCCTGGGAGGTGGGCTCGAGACTGCGCGACCTGCCCAGCAGAAGTCAATTGCCCTCCCTGGTCACCAAAGCCCTGGAGGCTGGAGCGAGATTGGCGGGATGGTGCGACCCTCTTAGGCAGGGGCCGGTGGTGGTCCAGGGCCAGAGAGCCCCAGGAAGCAAGTGTGCGGTTGCTCGACCTGCCCTAGCAGAAGTCGATTGCCCTCTCCAGTCACCAAAGCCCTGGCAGCAAGCAAGCAGCTGGCGGGACTGCGCGACCCTCCCCGGCAGGAGTCAATGGAAGCCGGGGGCCAGCAGGGCTCTGGGAGGTGGGCGCGGCTCAGTGACCTGACCCAGCAGAAGTCTATCACTGTCAAGGACCACCAAAGCCCTGGAGGCGGACGCCTGGTGGGGTGGGCAGCCCTCCCTTTTTGGCATCAGTCTGGGTCACTGGCACCAAGGTCTCGGGAAGGGCAGATAGCAGCCGAGGAGACAGCCAAGCACAGAATGCACTGACTGAGGGGGGTCCGCCTGCACACAGAAACTGTGGGTCCAGGAGTTTTCCCGGTGAAGGACTGGGACAGGGGGTTGGTCTTGAAAGGGTGGGTGGATGTCGTTCCTGGCTCTCCTCTCCCTGTCCCAGCCGAAGGGGCGGGAGAGTGGACTGGAAACTCAAAATGGCAGAGTGAACGTCACTTCCACTTTTCTGCCTGGGGGAGGGTGTTCCGAGTCTCAACTGGGTCCCTCCAGGGTAGTGAACCTCCCTGTTGGCGGCTCTCCCTTGTGGAGTGAGAGAATAGGTCCTCAGTCTATCGGTGGCCTGTAGGAGTCTCGGAGGAGCAATTGAAGAGGAAACAAAGGAAAAGCACACCTTTCTTGGGGGAGGGGATGGGCGCTATTCCTATGGAGAGATTTATGTACCTGTGGAGCGTCCTCTAGACGTCTCTGTCTGTCTCAGAAGAGGTGTCCCGCCGGTATTACTCTTCTCTCTCAGCGGGGCTCCCAGTTTTTGACTTTGTTGGGTGTTTCTCCGGACTTTATCCTTTCTTCTGAACAGGAGCTTCTGTCAGAGACTAGTGCCTGTCGGCCATCTTGACCACTCCCCCCTCTTGTTCCACTCTTGGCAGAAACTTTTTCTATGTGACATCTCAACTTCCTAATTTACATCTATGTATTTGAAGTCACCCATGTTAAAATAATGAGTCCCTTACTTTTTATTTCTCATTCAATTTTCTGATGACTAAGTTACTTTCCATTGTTAATTACTGCATTGACTTAAAGTAAACTACATTATAGCAGATTTTGTTTTGTAACTGAAAATGAATATAGCATTTTTTTTGCAATTTATTATTTTTAAATTTTTACTTCACTGTTTTATAAGAATTTTAATTTTCATGTCTCTGTGATTTGTTTTAGTTTATAATAACATTTACTAAAATCCTGCACTTCTTTTCTAGATCATAACTAAAGCTAGTATAATTTACTAGCTCAAAACACAAAGGTGTTAATTAAGAATTTAAAGGCACCTTTGACGTTACAGACTTCCAGGCACTTTTTTTTGAGACAGAGCCTCAAGTTGTCGCCCTGGGTAGAGTGCTATGGTGTCACAACTCACAGCAACCTCAACTTTTGGCTTAAGCGATTCTATTGCCTCACCTCCCAAGTAGCTGGGACTACAATGCCCAGCTATTTTTTGGTTGCAGCCATCGTTGTTGTTTGGTGGGTCCGGGCTGGATTCGAACCTGCCAGCTCTGGTGTATGTGGCTGGTGCCTTAGCTGCTTGAGCTACAGGTGCTGAGCCCATTCCAAAGTTTATATCTTACCATGTTGGGCTTTTTCCATATTTTGTGTCTTGAATTTTACTTAAATTCTGAATTACCTGTATACACTAATAAGTATAATAGTCATGGATGGTTCCCATCTAAAATTAGGCACACTTTACAAATTTGATTACACATGGTTTCCTTTGAATTGCAACTGTCAAAGTGCATAGAAACACTAACCTTACCTTCTTCCCTTTTTTTCTTAAATAGCAACTGTAACCATAGCCACATCCTGGTTGGGAAAAGTCTCAAAGTATTTAGCTGATGTTTGATATTACCTTACTTCAAACTATTTCTCTCTGTTCAGGTCAAAGTGGTTAATAGCAGCTCAGGTAGTTTTTAATAGAATGGGTCCATACAGGGTTATCAAATGAGTTTCACTTTTATGTATATGATTGAAAAGCTAAATACACTCAGCAAATACCAAAGATGGTATTTATTATGAACATTTCTACCATGACAGTGCTCTTTCATCATAACTGGGATGCCTGTACTTTAGTAACTCTATAAAACATTCATTTATTTCCACATTGAAACATCTGAGAATTAAGAAAAGTAATAAATACCGTCTCACCATTGCCATATTTGTTTAGGAAAATAAATATCTCTGAAATTGTGGATGCTATAGATTCAATTAAACATGGCATATTTGGAGTTTTTCATTTGTTGCCTTCTCAGGATATTCTATTAAAGTTTTATTAACAATCAGCCCAAGGGAACTTGCATAGATCACCTGGGATTTTGCTTAAGGAAAAAAATGATAATTTTGCAATACCCTAATAGCAATTCACTTACTATGGCACTAAAAGGAATTGTATTTTATTGTGCTATTTTTGTTGGCTTGCTTATAGCTGAGTTAGATAAAAAGTTAAAGTCTTAAAAGTTTTTATACATAAAATGAGCTATATCCAGTGGAGCAGAGGTCTTCAAACTTTTTAAGCAGGGGGCCAGTTCACTGTCCCTCAGACCCTTGGAGGGCCGGACTGCGGGCCCTGGGACCAGTCGGCTGCTAAGCAGGACAGGCAGCGGTGGCAAAAACATCCAGGATACCGGATAAATGTCCTAGGTAGCCCACAGTTTGAGTTTGGTCTAACCTCATGGGAATGACTTCTAGGGTTTTCATTTGTTTCATTTTGTGCTTCTTAGGCCATCCTTTCCAGAAGGCAGATGTTAATATTTATATCAGTTTATGCTACTAAATCTCAACCACTCCAGAGTTTGTATCCATCTAAATTAACCCCTAGCTTACGGTCTTTTGCATTTTTGAAGTTTATACAAAACTTTGAAGGGTACCATAACTTCTTTCACTTCCTATCTGAGCCTCCTAATTCCATAAGGTTTAGACTGACAGTCAAATGTAAGAGACTATTTTTTTCCAACCCCTTCTTCATTGAGTCAGATTTTAAAGTAACATCTTGGATATACAATCAGTTCTTAACTGTTTATACAAAAATGGATGGAACATGACATCCTGGAACAAGGATAGCCCAACTCAAATATCAGAGGCAGAGCTGTCTGGGAAACGCTGAACAGACTGTTAAGATAGATAGGTGTTTTATGTGGGGAGACAGGAGATAAAGTTGGAGAAATTGGTAGGGGCTAGATTTACGAGGTCTACTAAAGTACAAGGTCTTCTGAATTGCATTATTTGGGGAGAAATGTTGAGCTATTAAAGGTTTATGAGGACAGTAAAGATTAGGAAATAGCAGAGAATATGGAGTGAGGGAAAATTATCATCTTAAAAAACAGAAGATGGCTTTAGTTTAAATTTTCAGATGATTATTTGAGCCTAAGATGTACTTTTCAACCCTTCCCCAAACATAATCAAGTGAAAAAAAGAAGAAAACGGCTTGCAACGAAGATACAAAATGTAAAATAATTCCAAAATTAAAACAGGGAGTCCTCGTAAACTTTTTGAATATGAATCTGATGGTATCTAACTATGTGAAGAATGATCAATATGTGTCCATCCCCAATTGAATAATAGAACAACAGTGGTAACCCCTGAGCAAGTGTGTTCCAAGAAAATTCTGGGAAAATCCCTAACTCCTATGCACAGGAACCTAGGGCCCGGCCAGTCTAATTTTCCAGTAAGGTAAAAACAAGATTTTAGGATCTCCACCATTGCCTTGGATTCTAGCTAAGTACAGAGTAAATAAATCAGGGGGAATTACTCCACTACAAACAGTAGTCTTTCAAAGCATGGCCTAAATAGAGAAGGGGAAAAACAATTCACAACCCTTCAGAACAGCATAATTTTACCAAAATGAATTGACCTTAAAACTGGGCCACAGTGCTTCCCTTAGGATGTCTGGCCTTTTTAGAAAATGGAGACTGTTGGGTGGCACCTGTGCCTCAAAAGGGTAGGATGCAGGTCCCATATGCCAGAGGTGGCAGGTTCAAACCCAGCCCTGGCCAAAAAAAAAAAGAGAAAGAAAGAAAGAAAGAAAAGAAAATGGAGACTGTTATGCTAATAGCAAAATTCCCATATGTGCTGTGCTAGATAGAGTGCACATTGTTGCAGTTAAATTCAGCCTGCTATAAGAATACGGGAATTATTTTTTTTTAAAGGAGGGGGGGGAAAAACCCACCCAGCATTAGCAAAGAATTGCTTTAACAGATCCACTATTTTGAAACCCCTGAGGTAAATGGTAAAGTGGTCAAATAGGATGCAAAAAGAAAAAATATTAACGGGAACAGGAGGAATATCTTATAAGCATTAACTCAGAAGATCCTAGAGAAAATGTATTAAATAAAGAGATAACAGAAAAAAAATTCCCAGAGTCTACAGTAGGCTAAAATCTTCAGACTAAAAGAACTCTTCAAGTACTTGGCAAAGCTAATGGAAAAATAAAAATACATAGGCATGCCATTGTAAGACTTCTGAATGTTAAATATCACATAATATTCTTATAGGCTTCTAGGCAAGTTCTCAGCAAAGGATGAAAAGTCAGGCTGACAATACTAAATGCCAAAATACACTGGTACAAAATCTGTAAATAGAATTTGGCATAAATGAATATCTTTAACCATTTGATTATGGACACTTTTCCTAGAATAACATACCTAAACTTATTTGCACAAGGAGCTGATAATTTTGCATAGTTCATGAAGTTCCTGAAACCCATCCACATATGATAGATGGGCCAATGGAGCTCAAAGCACACAGCATTTTGAAGGAGAGGTTATAGTCTATTAACCTACTTTGAAGTAGTTATGCTATGCTCATATGTGAGGGCAACAAAGGGGCAGTCTCAGGAACTAAGAATTAACCCATCCTGTACATTGCCTAAAGAAAATGGGTATAACAGTACTCCAGCCAGATGAAAACTGGCTACAGCTAACTATATCAATCATTGATAAAATAGGATAAAGGTTAACAGATTCACCTTTTAAAAGTAAAATAAATGAATATCTAAATAAGTTCTATCTTAGCAAGCATGAGGAAAATACAACAAATCTGTTTAATTAATAAAAGAAATTATTAAGTAAACAAATATAATATTAACAGGGCTCATAAATGTAGTTAAAACACCTTTTGCAAGGAACAAATTAATAAAGCAAAAGTCGTCTTTTCAGAAACAAGATTACTTTAATCCAATAATGGGGTTGCAGGCAGTAAAATTCTGCTTTATCTTATTCTACAGAGAGGAAAGATGATGATACCTTACAGATTGTGGTAGAAAATAAATGTTCTGATGTAGTCATGTGTCCCATAACAATGTTTCCGTCAACAATGGCCCACATATGAGATAGTGGCTCCATAAGGATATAATGGTGGCCAGGCATGGTGGCCCATGCCTCTAATCCTAGCACTCTTAGAGGCTGAGTCAACTGGATTGCTTGTGTACAGGAGTTCAAGACCAACCAGCCTAAGCAAGAGCAAGACCCCATCTCTACTAAAAGTAGAAAAATTAGCTGGATATTGTGGTGGGCTCCTATATTCCCTGCTACTTGGGAGGCTGGGAAGAGAAGAGCTCTCAAGCTCAAGAGACTGGGGTTGCTGTGGGCTATGATGGTGCCACAACACTCTATGCAGAACAACAGAGTGAGAGTCTATCTCGAAAATAAACAAATAAATAAATAAAATAATTAAACATGAAAAAATAAAAGAATATAATGGAGCTGAAAAATTCCTATCTCTAGTGATGTCATAGCCATCTTAGTGTCACAGTGCCATAGCCATCTTAGTGTCACAGTGCAAGTGTTTATGGTGATGCTGTTGTAAACAATCTTGCTGTGCTGCTAGTTGCATGAAAGTATAGCACATAAAATTATTTACAGCACATAATATTTGATAATAAATAATTATGTCACCATTACTATGCTTTTTATCATTATTTTGGAAGATATTCATACATATAAAACAGCTTATAGAATAAGGATATACAGAAATAAAATATCTTTGTACAATTGCACGATGTGTTTTAAGCTAAGTATTATTACAAAAGAGTGAAAAAGTTCAAAAAATTGAGTTTATAAAAAGTTTAAAACATTAAAACTTTTATAAAGTAAAAAAGTTAGAGTAAGCTAATTAATTATTGGAGAAACCTATATTTACAAATTGATTATAGCCTAAGTGTACAGTGTTTATAAAGTGCACAGTAGAGTACAGTAATGCCCTAGGCTTTCACATTCACTCACCAATTACTCATTGACTCAACCAGAGGAATTTCTCATTCTGCAAGGTCCATTCATGGTAAGTGCCCTATACAGATACAGCATTTTTATTAATCTTTACAATGTATATTTATTGTGGCTTTTTCCATGTTTAGATCCACAAATACCACTGTATTATAATTAGCTACAATTTACAGTACAGTAGCATCCTCTACAGATTTGTCACCTAGGAGCAATAGGCTATCCCCTATAGCCTAGGTGGATAGTATGCTGTATCATCTGGGTTCATGTAACTACATTCTAGGATGTTCACATAGCAGTGAAATAGCCTAATAATGCATTTCCCAGAATATATCTCTGTCATAAAATGATGCACAATTATAATAACAGTATAAAATGAATTACGATTTTTACAAATTCATATAAAGGACTATTTGGCCAATATACATTTAAAAAGATCAGAGGAAAAATAAAACAGACAAATCAAAGAAGCTTGAAATCATAAAGCATGAAATCAGCGGACAAATAAAAAATTTTACTTGATGCTGGTCTCACTGCATGTGCATATTTCCCCTTCCTCAAAACGTGGCACTAAATTGGCAGTGGATTAATTTAAAAACTAAATAGTACTATTGGCTGGGTATAGTGGCAATCCAAGCAATTTGGGAGGCCAAGATGGGAGGATTCCTTGAGGCCAGGAGTTCCAGGCCAATCTGAGAAAAACTGAGACCTCATCTCTACACAAACCAGAAAAATTCATCAGGTATGGTGGCATACACCTATAGTCCCAGCTACTTGGGAGGCTGGGGCAGGAGGATCACTTGGGCTTAGGAGTTTGAGTTTGCTGCTACTGCACTGCAGCCCAAGGAAGAGAACAAGATTCTATCTCACAAAAAGAACCCAAAAAAGGTATTTTTAACCAAAATGGTGTGTGGGAAAAGCACACCAAATGGTTAAGAGATCAATGAAACTATAGAGCACAGATATGCTAGAAGGCAGGTGGTGGAGAGGTACTTAAGAGAAAACAAAAGGACAAAAGAAAAAATGACAACATGGGGAAAAGCACACCAAATTTTCCTGTCTCAGCAATTGGAAAGGGAATCCCACATTTTGTAATCATTTATCCAGAGATGTTTGACTCCCTTCTTGTATTCCTTCTCCACGCAGCAAAGTCAGTTGACCATTGCAACTCCCTTTTGCCAATCCGGGTGGTGGGTGGTGGTGGGGTGGGTAAACAGTTACTGAAGAAACAACCACAGAGGCTCTGGGCTAGATTCTCTAGTGTAGGTCAAGAACAGTTTTATGGTTGCGAAGCAGAGCCAAAAATGGCAGAACACAATATTAAGTCTGAACATAGAACTGCAGGGCCTCTCAGTCCCTTTCCTCCTTCATGCTCCCAGAACATGTGCAGCTAGCCATATATTCACCATGCATGAGAGAAGAGGTGTTTATTTTCTTAATTTCCTCAGAGGAAAAAGTGTCCTAATACCGACATCTGGTGGTCGGTAATAAAAGCTGGATTCGGCATACGGTAACTCTAGGATTAGGACAATCAGAAGAAAGACTTTTGCAGCTTCTCCTAAACAGACCGCCCCTAATTGGTAGGCATTTGATGAATCTCAAACTTGAAAGAAAATAAAGGTAAATTGGAGGAAACATGTATAAAATATGCAGCAAAAGAAAATTGAAAATATACCCACAGAGAAACAAGAGAAGGTATTTCACTCAAGACATAAAAAGAGAATTCTATTAAAATGGAAAGAGGTACAGACATAAAAGATTTCTTGATAATAAAAATAAGATACTCAGAAATGGAAATGCAACAGCAGAGCTGAAAGAGAAAGCTAATTTTTAAAAAAATGTCAGAAAAAGTAATGCAAGAAAATGGGCAAGCGATTGATTAGGTCCCACGTTGACTAGTTGAAGAAAGAGAGATTAGAGAAAAAGGATGTAAATACATTATTAAAGAACAATAGTTTCCAAACAAAATAATGAATCTCCAAATTAAAATTTATTCATCAAGAGACCAGAGCATGAATTTTAAAAGGCACCCCCACATCATGTCAATCATTGAGATTATTCAGAATTACAGAGGAAAGAAAAAACCCTAAAACTTGCAAAAAGATGGCATATATACATATACTAATTACAAATTAGTAATGATGCTAACAAGATGAAACATAAACAATTATGAAAGTAATAGAATTACGAGGAAATTAAATACATGATCATTGAAATAAAGACAGTGGTGTGTTTAAGAGGTAGGATAACAAAAGAAATTATCCTTCCTAAAAGCAGCAGGAAAGAAAGGATATAGAGAGGGCATATGTAAATGTGAAGTTTAAAATTATAAGATATATAATAGAAGCACCACATACTGAGATCTAGAAGTAGAAGTGGAAAAGAACTAAAACAAACAGGGAGGGGAGAGAGAGAAACATTTGAAAAAATAACAAACTCTTCATAAAATTGCCAAATTCAAGGTTAGATAACATTGGAAAGGCACATACAAGGCCAAAGAAAAAGATAAGAAAAAACCCCCCAACATATAATAGTGAAATGCACTATAATAGTGAAAACGCACATGTAATAGTGAAAACACACTGAACTTCCCAAAAGAAAGTACAGGATCTTTGGGTGGAGGAAGACAAGGGCTTAATGCATTCATTTGTTTATTTACTTGTTTATTTAAGACAGTCTCACTCTGTTGTCCTGGGTAGAGTGCGGTGGCGTGACAGCTCACAACAACCTCAAATGCTTAGGTTTAAGTGATTCTCTTGCCTCAGCCTCCCGAGTAGCTGGGACTACAGGCGCCCACCACAATGCTCGGCTATTTTTTTGTTGCAGTTTTGTCTTTGTGGTTTAGCAGACCCAGGGTGGGTTAAAACCCACCACCCTTGGTGTATGTGGCAAGCACCACTACCCCTGAGCGGGAATGTTTTTAAAGCAGGGAAGAAAAAATATTTCATCTATATATTTATAACCAGTCAAATTGATACTTGCATGTGAGAATGTAAGAAATGTGTCACACATCTTTTTTTCCACATGAAAAGGACATGCATTAGGTGCTAAAAGGCAATGTAGGATCACAGTCTTTGGCATGAAATAGGTTTGTTATAAATATTTGCTGAATTAATATAAACTGAGATGACAGTTGTTGATGGAAGAGAATGCTTAGGAATTGGAATGCTACGGACCTGAAACACAGGGATAAAACAAAATGTACAATCTAAATGAGGCACGTTTACAGGTTCCTTGGTATCTTCATGTCTCCCAACCCCACATGAGTTTTTTATTGGTGCACAGTTTTTGCTATGTGGATGATTTAGATTTTAGCCAGGGAAGATGTGAGACATATAGAGAGGAATTAAGTGATATCAAATGCGGAAGACACTGAAGTCTCTTTTGTGTCAAGCACACAGAAATTGTTAACATATTAATGGTGTACATATGTTTCTATTATTGGTTCATAGGTGAAACACCATTCATAAATTTGCATGTCAGAAGGTATTGATAAAGGTCTATATACATTTTTAAAGAAATAATCACTTTGAATAATGGATAGTACTCAAATGAACACAAAGATAAATCCCCAAACAGAAGAGAAAGGGTCTAATTATCTCATTTGCCTGAAGTTTATATTCATTCCTTCATATTACAACAGTATGTTTTCAGCTTTCTAAGGTCTGAAATTGATTTCTAAGGTCTGAAATCAATTAAGATAATTCTGGACTCTTGATTATAGTTTCTGGAGAACAACAGCTAATTTCCTTTGCACTGAATAAATATATGAAGAAACTTGGCTTTGTCTAACCACCTTACTAAATGAGTGGTCTTTATATTATTTTATTTTTATCAGAGACCTTTGGTTTTATGTGGAGAAATTCAACTTGAGGGGTGGTGCCCCATGGCTCAGTGGGTAGGGGCCAGCCCCATATACTGAGGGTGGCAGGTTCAAACCTGGCCCCAGCCAAACTGCAACAACAAAAAATAGCCAGGCGTTGTGGCAGGAGCCTATAGTCCCAGCTACTCAGGAGGCTGAGGCAAGAGAATCGCCTAAGCCCAGGAGTTGGAGGTTGCTGTGAGCTGTGACACCATAGCGCTCTGCCGAGGGTGATAAAATTATGTTTCTACCAGAAAGAAAAAAAGAAATTCGACTTGAATTAACTTAAACGCAGGTTAATGCATGGACTCAGTTACCCACTATAATTAAAGAGCAGGGAGCAGAATCATACGATTTCTACCATCTGCTTCTTTTATTCTCTCAGTCTACACTGCAGTGGACATACAAGCTAGTAGTTTGAGCCCTGCACCCTCATAGGTCGTGTCCAAAGAATAAGGAAGATATTTTACACTGTCCACATTTGAAACATATCCCCAAGAGAAATTGCAGTTGGTCTAGCTTGGGTCATACACTGACCATGACCAGATCAGCCTGCATCTTATGCTTCTCGCTTAGGTAAAAGCACTATTACAGGTTGGGTTTTCTGGAAATCCAGAGCCTGGAAAGCAAGCTCTGAATTGGAGATTTGTACACAGAAAGCTTATTAGAAAGAGCTCTCTGAGTCAGTATCTGTGAGAATTTAGGAAGGACTGGACAGGAGACACTGAGCTGAGATTCAGTCATGTTATTTCTAAAGAGAGCAAAGGAAATGGGATGTCTGTACTGAGTGGCTCTGAATTAGAGGAGGGGCTTAGGATTTCATACCCCTGAATACAATGGTCAGTCAGTAAGGGTTGCTTCTTGGAACAGGTGTGACCTTAGGCTTGTGGTTCTCTTCAGCTAGGGTAGTATTTTTCCACATTTTTATCTCGTGGCACCTTTGAAACTAGAGTTAAACTTCCTTGGCACACTTAAATTATGTTGATCCAAAAAAAAAAAAAAAGCATATACTTATTGTGCTTTGAACTTCTTTCACAAAGATCTTTAATTAATGATCTTTAAGATTTTCACAGCACACCTAAGATCCTCTCCTGGTGGCACGAGTATGCCATAGCACACTGGTGGAAAAATCACTGAACTAAGGCAAGCTCTTGAGAGGGACACAGCCACAGTCAGCTTCTCACATTCCCAAGAGCTGGCAGCCACAATGTAATTACTACTTGGCTAGTTGCTAAAATCTATTTTAAAGGTTTTATTGTGGGTGGTGCCTATGGCTCAAGGAGTAAGGTGCCGGCCCCATATGCCCGAGGTGGTGGGTTCAAACCCAGCCCTAGCCAAAAAAAAAAAAAAAAAAAAAAGGTTTTATTGAGAATGCTAGAGTACTGTCTTTGAATCAGAAGACAGAGGTTCCTTGAGAAAATCAGTAAACTTTTTGAGCTCGGGCTTCTTTTTCTTTAAAGCAAATGAAATCTTTGGGTAATGGGGATTATGATATGATATTGTTGAATAACGTTCAATTTATAAATAGCATCTATTGTTGGGATAAAACTCTAATTTTGAGGTTCTTTTTTTTTATGATTGTCTAACTGGCTCTTATAAGATGTAAAGCCACTTTCTGCTTAAAATTAAATATGGAGCAGGTAAGCCTTGATAGCTAGGGCTGAAATATACTTTGCATACCTTTATTGGGAGGGAGCATAGAGTAAGAGTTTAAGAATTATCAAACAGGGATTTATAGGCAGAGCACAGAGGCATCTTAGGGCAGCAAAATTACTTTGTATGTTACTTTAATGGTATATGGATGTCAGTGGATGTCAAATGTCATTTGACATTTGTCCAAACCCATAGAGTACACAACACCAAGAGTGAGCCCTAATGAAAACTATGGACTTTGGGTGATAATGGTGCTTCATTCTAGATTCATCAGTTGAATCAGATTCATCAAATTTGCCACTCTGGGGAGGGCTGTGCATGAATAAGGGCAGGAAGCACATGGGAAATCTCTGTACCTTGTGTTTAATTTGCTGTGAATCTAAAATGGTTCTAAAAATTAAATTTACTTTATATAAATAATTGCCAAATATGCCTATAGCCCTTTCATGTAAGTATTCTCTTTGTTAAGTGGTAGGCAAAATTAGCAGAATCTAAATAATTTTCCTTTTGCAAGTTATTGTTGTAGTTTAAAAATATACACCCAAATATTTGGGGTCTCCTTAGGGTTCTTAGTAGTTTATAACCACTAATTCACCTCAAGTCGGTTTGAGTCTCTTTTATTTTTTAGCTTTTACATTTCTATTTTTTAGTTGGTGAACTCCATAATTATTGTATATTTTTTGAGTTAGAATTTCTTTCCAGTTTTATGTATATAAATATATGTGTGTGTATGTGCATACATACACAAATATATACACACACATACATACGCAAGTATACACACATCTCTATCCACATACACGACACATGTATAAACCTCTGGAATGCCTCAAAGCATGCATCCTTGCTCTTATCACTCAGGAATGTGGCGAATGCCACATTATTTTTATGGCATTATTTTTATGATGCTATGGATTTCAGCAACTTTCTCTTAGTTTGTGTCTTTCCAGAATTGTGTTTAAGTTAAAATACTGTTGACTATTTTTATAGTATTACCCTTCTATCTCCTTAAAATTCAGAAGTTTAATTTTGTCATTTGACAAATGATAACAATATTGCTATCTTATATTTATATCGTTATAATTTATAAAATACACGTACAATATTGCATTTGACTCTCAAATCAAGTGAATTACCAACATGTTTATCAAACCCTGCTTTTAAACTGATTCATGAAATGTCTAACTGGCTTGTTCAAATTTGTATAGCTCATATGTAATGTTGAGTCCAGGAATTCTACTGCAAATGACTCTTTATTGTGGTATACTGGGTTTGGATCTCAGTCCACAAAGTCAGTTGTGCAAAAATGCTTGACCACACTTAACCACCAATGACCTATCTGTTGTTCTGGTCAATATGGTCTATTTAGCCTTTAAGCTCTGCAGTTTCTGTGCTACATACCAGGAAGAAAAATATCATGTAGGAAACCTTTTCTTTAAGCCATGAAATATAAACCTCTCTTCAAGACAGGTTATGGAAATTGCAAAGTCCAGTGCAAAATGGAAACACAGGACCCCTTATTAAAAATTAAGAATTTTAAGATGGTGACAGCAGAGCATTAAGCCAAATGTTGAGCCCTTCCTCAGTATAGTGCCCTGTGCAAATGTACAGGTTGTGCTCCCCTGAAGCCTACCCTCCTTCTCCATGGGGCAAGTGTGCTCAAAAGTGGCTGGTTACCTGCTTAGAAAGAAGGGAAAATGCAAAACAGGAAATAAATTTGTTTCTCAACAAATTACTCTGTCCTTTCCCCCCTTTTCAGTCTTTGTGCTCTCAAGAGGAAATATCCTACTTCCTTGTCCCCATTTGGGAGGGTGAGCCTTGATCTCTATTCCTTTGGACAGTATAATAGTTTCCTGTTGCTTTTGTAACAAATTACCACAAACGCAGTGCTTGTAACACTAGACATTTATTATCTTATAGTTGTGGAGGTCAAAATTCAAAAATGGGTTTTACAAGCCTAAAGTTAAGGTTGTTGGCAGAGTTGCATTCCTCTGAGGCTTGAGGAAAGAACCCCTTTCCTTGCCATTCCCAGCTTCTAGAAGCCACCTGGACGCCTTGACTGGTAGCCACATCATTCTGGTCTGTTTCCATTGTCAAATTTCCTTCTTTGACTCTGACCTTCCTGCTTCCCTGTCTCCTCTTGTAGTTAGGCTGAGCCCCCTTGAATAAGACAAGATAATGTCCTCATGTCAAACTTCTTAATTTGATCACAAGTACAAAATTCCTTTTAACATCTAAGGTAGCATAGTCACATATTCTGGGGATCAGAATGTTTACATCTTTGGTGGGGACATTATTCTGCTTACCACAAATGAGTACGGCTAATATTTTCTCGTGCCTGATAGGTGAGCCAGTGTGCTGGAAAATCTCTTTTCTCAAAAACTGAGTTATTTTTGCTTAAGAATCTACCTTTTCCAATCCCTATAGGTTCCCACTCAAAGACTCCTTCAGCCTGAGATAGAACAGTGCTTAAAATAAGTAATGTGGGAAGCTTCCATTCTGAAATTCTAATTGTGCCTTCATTTGTGACCAAATCCATCACCCTCTCTCCTACCTGAGTCACATGGGTTGAGATCTAGAGATTCAGTCTCACATTTCAGAGTGTGAGGCCTTTCCCCCTGCTAGAGGCCCTGGATCAGGTAGACATTCCTTCCTCTTCCTCAGCTCCCTCCTGGACAGTGAGGGCTAATTGAATGCAGGCTTTCATACAGTCAGAAACTCTTCCCTGACTTTTCCAAGCTCACTCAGTTGGACCTTAGATTCCATATTACTAACTGTACTTTTCTTTATGACACAGTTTGCCATGAAATGTCCATCTAATTTATAAGCAGGTCAAAAAGAGGAGTACTTGGAATTTTCTAAGTCCCAAGAAGCTGCATTAGAAACTGTATTATGAGGATAGGTAGTACCTTCTTTATTCTTACAAGTTTTGGTTCATCCAGTCACACAAGCAATCTAGTTTACCATACAGAGTTACCTAAGTGAGAGCTGGTTATTGGCAGCCTTATGGAAGGGTAATTTTATTTGGGTTTCCAAAACACTGCTAGTCTGGGATTTCAGTGTTGACCTGCCACAGCTCCTGGGGTCTGGGCTGGTATCACTGAAATCAACCCTTCATGCTTGGCTGCCCTGGATGCATAGAAAAGAGCAACTACTTTAACATTCCTCCCAGGATCGTTATTTAGAAACTTTTTTTCCAGGTAGTCAAGTTCAATTATGTGTCTGCCTAGATATGTTCTAAAACGGCCAGACTCAGGATTTCTGAATCTCAAGTTTCTAAAGGTCAGGGTACAACATGGTTGTACTCTGCCTTCTGGAAAGTCTTCACCAAATTTACTAAGTATGGTGTCTGATTTGAATGCCTATTAGCCTGTTATATTGTTTATGTTCCTTAATTCATACACCGTACCATTGTTTATTTGTTTCTTTATTTATTTAAGACAGAGTCTCACTTTGCCACCCAGCTATGCTGGCGTCATAGCTGACAGCAACCTCAAACTCTTGGGCTCAAAGGATTCTTCTCTTGTCTCACCATCCCAAGCAGCTGGGACGATAGGCACCCAGCACAACGTCCAGCTAGTTTTTCTACTTTTAGTAGACACAGGGTCTCACGCTTGCTCAGGCTGGTCTCGACCTCCTGAGCTCAAGCAATCCACCTGCTTTGGCCTCCCAGAGTGCTAGGATCCCTGGGTGTATTGAGATGATCATTTGTATGGCAGTCATCTTTGTCTAAAAACTCAACTTTATTTCTATTATGCCTTTGTGCCCAAGTCCTTAATTCTTGTCCTTGTCCTTCAAAGTCCTTTATTTCTTTTTAAAGTGGGCTCAGTTTTATTGGGGTGCTTACTGCCCTTCCTTGACATAAGTGTCACAACTTCTCTTAATCACCCATCACGCATCTTTTCAGCACGTTCACCCTGAGCACCGGCTGTTGTATCAAGGACCGTGTGTGCTGTGTGTTATAAGTGGGTGAGATGAGCTGCTTTCCTTCAAAGAGTGCAATCTCCACCAGCCTCTGGGGGGGACCCACGACCTTGCGTGAGGACACCTAGGTGGGAGGCGGCTGGGAGAAGAGCTCAGTTACTTCCCGTCAGAGGACAGGCTGCCGTGAAGGAAGATGCCTGGCTGAGAAGGTGCCGGGAG